>PPHD01016771.1:0-15396 GCA_002909625.1 Bambusicola thoracicus
TTTTCCCTCAAGGAAGCCCCACAGTGTTCAGTGTAGCTGGTTTTGCTCTAAGATACCATACACTGTGTAGATGGGTACCATAGTCAGACATATTGCAAACAAATAAATTGTCTCCAATATTGTGTGTAAACAGACTCTTCCCCACACAAATGGTACTGAAATGCTTTACACATTAAAAACAGCATGTGGGTTAATGAGACCCAGCAGTTTCTGAAGACTCATTTTATTTTAAGTAAGTAAATGCAATCAAAGCTTTTACTGACAAAAAATACTTATAAATCCTACCTTTTGCTTGCAAATATAAGCCTACTGTACAGCTCTGATTCCGATTTTGCCTCTTGTTCTGCAAGAAAGAGAAAACTGTGGAAATCAGAGATAGAAAAATCCTTTGCTTAGGTACTGCAAAATGACGGGTATTGGTCTCCCTGTGCATCGGTCTGAGACTTTTGTAGTACTTGGACATCTTAAGGCTAAACAAACAAAGCCACACTCTTTTCTATGCTGAGAAGCTGTAGTTTTACTCCTTCACCACCACTCCTTCCATGAGGAAGTAAAGATTCAAACACCCCAGCTGAAGGGAAACGGGTCTTGGGAAAGTAGCTGCCTGGAAGCTTCTCTTTATTTTCCAGTTCTTCTTCTGCAGGTCACCAGAGCTGTAAAGCATGAGAGGTTTCCATGGCCATGCTCTGAGCAGCCAGAGAAAAGTCTATTTGTGTTTTTCTGGCAACGGGTGTAATTCTGGGGCCAAATAATTTTTAATGGTTTTTTGCTTTTGTTCTGTGCAAAAAGCTTTTGCCTCTTCTGTGCAAGAGAACACTCATCAATGGATTTTTGCCATTTTAATTCTTTTTGCAGCAAAATTTCACAGCAGCTTGGACAGAAAGTGAAGAATTCCTCATTCACTATTGAAAGGTAGCCAAAAACTGAACTAGAGGTATAAAGGGCCAAGAAGAATTTAAAACTGCTTAAAAGCCTCCAGCCAGTGATCTGCCATCAACCCAAAGTTTTTAGAGCTGACTGATCTCTTGAGGCTTGGCTCTAGGAAATAGACCAGTTTGTTTCTGTGATAGTGAGTGGAAAGCGATGATGGAAGTAATCAGTAAAATTCAGAAGAACAGTGATCTGTTCATCACTGTGCTGCTTGTTCAACCTCCCATGAGGAGTTAAATCTTAGATATTCTGTTTTTCCAAGGAGATGCCATTTAGCACCAGTTCATATGTCTCTTGGTCTAGACTGCTGTGTTTTTTAGAAGGTATGCATTAATGTATATCTGGGAGAACCAGGATGATGTAGTACTGGAGACACCATCTCTGTGGCTCTGTAACATTTGAGAAAAATCAAAGCTCACTAGTTCACAGTGCTTGCTTTGCTTTTATGCACACAACACATGCATGTATGCACTCATCTATTTTTTACTGCTTCCTTCTTGCTTTTGCTTTTAGTTCACTCTGTGGAAACATCTACAGTGGGGCACATATAATGAATCAATCTTAATTAAACTGAAACAAATGGTGGTATTACACCGGCCTTGGATCCCAACCAACATCCTGATGAAAGGAAATGTTGAGACACTTCAGGGTAGGGTGTTGGACCATGTCATTTATTCATTTCAGCTAAAGCAGCCCTACTCCTTTCTTGTGATATTCTGTTCAAACACAGTAGGTTTGCTGCTATATCTATAGGGCCAGTTTGAGTATGTTCATATTTTTCCCTGCCTACATTCTTTTATGATGTGGAGAAACAATGTTGAATTTGCTCAGATTAGTCTAATTTGCACAGTCTAGCAATGCAAACTTTGTCTAGCTTATTCTAGCTAGGAAATGTGCAACTGTGGGTAAGTAATTCTGTAATTCTGTATTCACATCTTGAAGACTTTGTTTTTAAAATGGAACATCCACAGAGATTCATCCGTGTGCTTATATTTTGGGCCTGATCACTGCACTCACTGTTAGTTTCCTGTTCTTGTTAGTCTTAATCCAAAGAACAGAAACAGCAGCAAGATGGAGCATGGGAATGGGACTGGGACTGTGGAGATCTCTGCTCAGGTTTTTTGGGGGAACCAAGAGAAAAATGAGCAAATCTTGCTTGAACCAGTGGGTCAGCTTATCAAAGGAATTTGATGCTTGTTTATTTCTGCAGGAGTGAGTGAAGCACTTGCATAGTTTTGAAGCTCTGGACTTTCATTCCCCTTCTACAAAATAGTGGTTGTAATAATGCTTTGTTTGGCTGACATGTCTGTTTAGATTGTGTTAGTCACTGTAGACATAGCAGAGAGACAATGGGAACTCCCTTTCAGTGCAGAAAGTATTGCAACAAATCCAAAATCCACTGAAATCATTCAAAGTCTTTTTTAGCTTGGATCATGCCCTGTGTGTTTAAGGTCAATTTTCACCTAATAATTCCTGTCACTGAATTTCGGAGAATGATAAGGAAAGGAGCATGGAAAAATGGCCTGAACAGATACAAAGAGAACTCTTCAACTAACAAATGTTTCCAAATTAACTCTGGCAATATTTGCTGAATGTTACTCCTAATTCTGGAAAAGTGCTGTGGATATACAAAAGGCCAACTAAGCATCTCACAGGATGTCATCAAAGAAGCTTTTTATTATCAAGCTAATGGATAAAATTATTAAAATATTGCTGAGTACCATATAAGGCACACTGGAGTCAAAACTAAGCTGGTCTCTGACTGTCTGCATTAACCGATTCCAGGCAGTAGATTCCAAATCTGTGATTCTTTATTCTCCTGCCTCTGATTAAGGGCTTGGATCCATACGACTCACATTTAGTTGCACTCTTAGTTAAAAGCACATCTTTAATCAAGCGGTGGCAGCCACAGCTTGCACAATCAAATGTTGTAATGAAAGAAAGAAGTGGTAGGTGCTGCCAGCAGAGCTCACACAAAGCACATTGAAAAGGAAGGCAAGATGTTGGCTGGAAAGTTTCTGTCTTTTTCCTTCTCTTTAGTAACCCTTTCCCTCTCCTGCTGACATTTTCTAACTCTGTAGAAGCTGCCAAATTGCAGATGGTTGCAGGGCCTGTGTGAACCAGAATAAAACAAGGAAGCTAGTATCTGTAAGAGAGATTGGAACAGTAACAAATAAGACTGACCTGATTATTCAGGCATGGTCAGATGTGATGCCGAAGTCCATCTTCTGATATTTGCTGAGTGCTTTATATACCAGTTCTGTTCAGAATGCAGTCAAAAACCACTGCATCCCCTTTTATCTCCCCTGGTGGGGCTCCAGGGGCTGCCAGGTGCTTTGGACCTGCTGGCCTTTGAACTTTGCTGTATTAGATACCTCAAACATAGCTTCCTGTGGGCAGCAACACCAAATCTGAAAATGTTTGCACACACAGTCATAAGTATAGATATCTTGTTACCATGTTGTTCAATTCCTATGCAGCCTCTGTTCTGTTTAGAGGAAGATGTGATGTTGCATGCTGAGACCTGTAGTTTCAGCACTGTAACCTGCGTGTGGAAAACAACCAAAGGGTCATCACAGTGTTGCCAACAGTTGGTTCCAAGATTCATGCTGAGTTCACATTTCTTATCTTTTCTGATGCCTCTTCACTGAAAGTATTCTGGAGAAGAGGTGTGGATATCACTAAACATTTAAAGAACACAGAAAGGGGAGAGAGATGCTGAGTCACTGGCAGGAGACACTGAGCTCTCTTACATCTATGACACTAAAATAACCCCCCCTCCAGGAGCAAGACCACTGCAGTGTGAGCCCTGCCTGCCTTGCTGGTTGTCAGCAGTAATGTATACTCTGGGGCAAGGAGAAAAAAGTGAACAAGCAGAAAACACACAGAAGTAGAAACTTGAGTTAAATGTGAAGTAATGTTTTTAATTTTCCTGGTCCTGTGAATATGTATGTGCACTTTCTAAGCATTGAGGGATTGGCCCTTCTGTATTTTTTGGATGGAGCGCAATGCCATTGTTCCCACTTTGTAGCTGGAAAGTGGAGGCACAGAGAGACTCATGTTTTAAAGGCACTGACGTGTAATTCCAAAGACTCCTCATGGGAGTTTGGTTTCCAAACCAAGTTTCAGCATTTGGCCTTCTATTGTCTTTGCTTTCTCCCTAGCCAATCTGAGATTGCAGGGTAGAGAAGGAAATTGAACCTACCTCTCACATCCACCATTACAGACACATCTAGCCATCCCCACCAACAAAGACTGGGACTTGGAACCTGTCTACTCCTATTGTTACAGCTCTTGAAATTGCTTTCAGCTTTAATCACAGCTAACCTGCATTTATTTCTCAGAGGTGCTTACTTTAAGAACAACATAGATTGTTTATGCACATATTGAAAATGTGTATATTTTTAAACTATTTTTCTTTCATTTTCCCTCTTGTAAGAGACAGAATAAATGTGAACTCCTGATCCACTTTCTTGATCTGGATCATTTCATGTTCTTCTAGTCTTGTTCCTTTTTGGTCAACTTTTTTAATTCAGTCTACAAGAAGTGCCTCCAAATTTTTGTGTACTCTTTATGGTGAATTCTGCCATGTCTGATTATGTTTTGAATTGCCTCTAATACCATCCAGTCCCCCCAAAATAGGCAGTATGCTTTGGATAAGAAACTCTCCATACATTATCAAATGACCCGGAGCATATTTCATACTGCTCTCCATCCTCCACTTTTTGTAGTCTGTTATAAATCAGCTATTTTCAGTGCTTCTGCAAAGAGATCAGAGGTCTTCTGTAGCTCTCTATGCCAACACCAAGTTATTTCCTAAGGGGGATGCTCTGGGCCAAGTCCTCACAATGGAGTGGAGCTGGAGCAGGTGCTGATCTGAGCTACTCTAAGCCACCAAATGACAATTTGTAGTAATCTCTGTGAAACTCAGCAGTGTTTAGTTATGAATTAGCACCTGGGTCACAGCTAACGAGCCCTGCAGGTTCGCTTGGTGGCCCTGAATGATGATTCTTCTAGAAGCTCTAGACATTCATATAGGGGCAATTAAATTGCTGTGTCTATTTATTACTTCTGTACTCACATAAAGAAGAATCATCTTTCCTTTTAGAAACAGGTCATTTTGTTTTGTATAGCAGTGGGCAGCACATGCTAATGAGAGACCGAAAACCATCACACAGACTAAATGACATGTCTCTTTCTGTGGACAAATATAACTTGCATTGAAGTCCATGGGAGTTTTGCCAATGACTAGTAGAAACACTAGACATTCCTCAGGGACAGACAAGCAATAAAACTATATAGGGAAAAGCTCAGCTGAAAGCTTCAAGTCTTCTTTATAAGAAATTCACTGTCTGGGCTTGCACAGCTGCTAAAGAGCAGCCCCCAGACCAATCCTAGAGCTGAACTCTCCCTCCCTGGGACAAAGTGTCAGATTATGCTCCCCAATGGGTTCCCTGAGCTACAACAGCTCCCCTGGCCCAGCTCCCTTCGGTGTGAAGCATCCCTAGCCCCAGCTCCTCTGGTAGTAGCAGATCACATGTAGAAAGGGGTCAGTCCTGTACCATGCCAAGGAAAAACATCCTTAACTTTTCCTAAAAGTGCTATTTGCCATGGGGCAAGTGACGCTTATGAGCCTGAGTTCAGGCTGTCTGAAAGAGCAGGTATGCTGCAAGTTCCGCCCGTACTGGTAGAAAGCAGATTGGTCTTTGTGATACAACCCCATTCAAAGCTGCTAGATTACTCCTTACGTAAAGCAGAACCCTCTCCTCCTTTAAAAAGAAGATAACAGCCAAAATACACAAATGCAGTACACAGAATCCTGCTGCTTAGCACAGTCCAGTGCTGTGATTCCTGACTTGATTAAAAAGTGTTTAAGTGGGTAATTTTGTTTCAGTAAAAATGAGCCATTATCTTAGATAACAAGAGACTATTTAGTGTTCAGCCAAATCTAAGATTCGGAAAAAGATATTCTTAAAAACAGGGTAGACAAAAGGAAGAGGGTGGGATGCTGGGAAATCTATTAGAAACATCACAGTACTAGTAGACATGCATTTAACACAGAAAACATAAATCTATGGAGCCAACAGGTCTGGATAGTGTTGGCCACATGCACACGCTGATCAGAACTTGTGGGCATGAACACTATACAACATTACATTGGAGAGACAGGGCAATTAAAAAGTTGTCCTTGTGCTGAAAGTTCCTGCTGTAGGCAGAATCAGAGAGAAAATGTCTCTGGAACTGTTATAACTAAAATAAGTGTAGTTACCGCATCTCCAAATACTCTAGTGTAAATTTCCACACCAAGAGGCAGCCTACACCCTGCATTTCATATAACTGTGCAGACAAATATTAAAAGACAGTTTACTGCAAAATGAAATCAATCTTTCAAATGATCTCATAGGCTCAGTAAGTTTAAGAGATCAGCAGTAACTCATGTATGAGTGAGTAGGTCACAGCAGTGGTACTAACTATAGTCTGGTATTGGAAGTATTGTGTGTGACCTCCTCCTAACATTGTATGTTTACATATTTACCCTGGTGATGATATATACATAGCTATGGTCATTTGGTGCCTATGGGTCTCAGTACTGCCTGTGAAACTGGATAGTGTAACCAGAAAGGGAGGAGGAGGATCTCACCCATTGACCATGAGATCCTAGCACACCTGATGCCTATTTGGTGTGTTAAAGATAGAAAGCCTTAAAAAGCAGTGATTTGGTAATGTGAATTCATGTTTGATGTCAGGATAGTCATTGGACATCCCTTAGTAGTTATGACATGGTATCTGTCCTTGTGGATCTTTGAGTACTACCAGGACTTTCCATAGTGGGGGGAAAATGACTTTTGGCTTCTGAAGAATGGCAGCATCCAGATGTCCATCCCAGTAATATACAGTTTCTCTGGAAATGAGGATGCAGATATTAAGAACTCTCCAGGACACAGTTGCATCCCATAATCTCATTAATCTAGACGTGTAGACTAATAATAAGCCAGCCTCACGTATCTCAGAAGCAAAGATATTCGGTGATTAATCTTTCCTATAATGTGCTGATTGATGTTTTCAGGCCCTGGCTTCCAGCATCTGTAACTCACTGACAGCAGTGAGCTTCTACTCACCAGGTGGTAACTAAGAGATAAAATAATCTGATTTTATTTTTGATGCCATGTGTTTTGGTCTCAACTGCTATCTATTTCTCTCACTCTCACAGTCCCTATTTCTTTATTTCTCTCCTTTCCTGGCAGTTGAAAAAAAAGCAAATAAGGCACAAGTGATGTCCTCCAGTTTGCCACTTTGAGGAGACAGAAAGGAGCTTTATACTATTTGTTGCAGCAGGCAACCTCCATACAGGTACAAATGCTCTGCTGTGTTCTGCTTCCCTGCTTTTCCACTCCCAACAAGTCATCCTCATGAGCTGTCAGAAAGTATTAAGTTCTCTGGAGAAAACAGGGATGTAATTGCTGCTATGTAAAATAGATATAGGAAATTACAATAATTGCCATTGTGCTTACCATCATAATGCAGTATAAGATTGAAGGTTTTCCTTAAAGCTTTTAAATCTGGGCAGCTCTGCTCTTTTCTCACAGAGATGAACACAGAACAAAAGACAAAACTGGGTCTTTTCTCATTGCTAATTATTTCCAGCACTTCATTTTTGAAAAGGGAAAATTGCTGAGAGTTGAAATTACGTGCTTGTGCTAAGTCCAGTTCTCATAGTGTTAACACACAATATTTGGATTTAATTTACTTTTGTTCTGAACATTTGAAGTCTGCAGGTTGATCACATTCAGCTAGTTTTCCTGACCTGTCATCTTCTTCTCTTCTCTTGTGTGTTTTTCTCTCCCATGCTTACTGTAGTTAAAAAATCTTGAAGGGCCATATTCACTTGCAGTCTCTTGACTTCCCCATACAAAGAGTTATTATCTTTGTTGAGGTTTGCATGCAGCTAGGATATGAATCTTTTCATTCAATGAGCTTGGAGAGTGCTCTCATGAAGACAACTGGACATGTGGGCAGTATGAGCTCAGAGAAGGGCCCTACATGGCCCCCAAATCAAGCCCTGTAAATGGGATGTGGCCCGAATGCAGGAAACAACAGCCATTATTCTGGAATATTCCTAATTGAATGTGACTCCTAACAAAACCACTGCTGTGAGTCACACCACTGCTGCAGCCTAAGTACTTCTCCCAATCAGACACAATAAAATATAATTGGAGTCAGGCTGTTGTTATTGATTAGAACATAATGCATTAGAGAACATCCTTTTTAATACATTCTATTTATAGTGTCTGCATCATGGAACAGTCGTTACAGCTTTTCCATCCTTAGTACTCAATCATGAGCAAAGCATTAAACATGCATTCCTGATAGCACACTAACTCATGCCTGTCAAAAACGACAGGGACTAAAGCCAACCCAAGAATTTAGCTTTTAAGGAGGGAGCACTTCTGTCGGGATCTATTCAAGTAGAGTGAAATCTAGGGGAGGAGGGGAGGGATTTATCAAGGGATGTTAATTTTCGACATGGGAAATGCTACACTTTGAAGACACGGTATGTGCACTTGCACTGCCAAAACATTTACAGGCAGATGGCACTCCATGAGCCTTCTCTCCCTGCAAAAGCAGCTCCAAGCCCAGCTCTGCAGCTTTCCCTTCAGTCACTCCATGGACATGCAGCCCCAGGAGAAACCTTTCTCAGATTGGCTTGCAGTGGAAAACAAGGCTTGTGTTCTGCCAGATTCACTTTGCCTTAAATATAGTGCAAAAAAAAAAAAAATATCTCAGAGAAACAGATGTCAATTGAATGAGGGATCTATTAACGGGCACGAGAGCAGGAAAGTACCTTTAGGCTAATGCAGTGCAAGTGTGTGCACAGTCAGAGAGAAACTCATGTGCTGACAACATACTCTTTCTACCCCTCGCTGCGAATGCCACAGACAGTTCCACTTGGCTACCTCTGTCCCCAGTGCTGGGGGTGCTGGTGGTGACAGCGCAGTGTCACCTGAAACCTCTGATACAGAGGCTGCCTTCTGCAAGAGGACACACAGAGTTGCCCTCTCAAGAATGAGGTGTACATTGGCCCAGATGGATGGTGAGACAGCACGATGGGTTCCAGGGGAAAGTGCAACATGCAGGGCTCCTGAACTAGTCCTCACAGAGCCCCAAGGGCAGGTCTGCAGGGGCTCATGGTCATACAGGTAGCTGAAATCAGGGCCACCATTCTGCAAAGCAGATAAGCACAGGATTAACTGCTTGAAGTCACTTAGTCAAGCATTTCACTAAACTGAAGTTGAAGGTGACAGTGAAGGAACTTAAAACCAAAATAAGAAGCGTGTTACTGGAAACACTTGTGGCATTTCTTTCAAGTCACTATGTACAGATATAGCCCTCCTTATTTCTCCCCTGCTTGCACCCTGCAGTAGCCACGCAGAGCTCAACTGGACTGATTCACCTCAGAGGGCTCTGCATTTCAGTGGCAAATACTTTGGAAGCAGAATTTATTCTGACTGTTAGTAATAATTATCTACTTTTATGGCACATAAATTAAGTTGCATTTAGAAGTGAGTAGCAAACAGCAGTGGTGTCCTACAACAGACTGCTATTTACTAAACATGAGCAAGTACAGCTTGCTCCAGATTGCACATCTGTCAGCTGCAGCAGACCCCAGACCCCAGCACAGCACAGAGCAATATGTACTTGCTATAAACACTCACCAAGGGTCGTGTGAGAGCATTCTGTAGGTACCAAGTATTTTTTTCAGGATTAGCCCCTTTGTTCATCCTTCATGGTATGATACAACATGAAATTATATTGGTATCATATATTAAATGGGATATTTTGAGGGTCCCGCCTCTCATTAATACCAAAATAGGCAGCAAAAGCACCAATGGAGTTGATACAGAGTTTATACATTCTTGGCTGTATAAAAGGCTCTCAGTGGCTGTGAACACCAGTCCCCAAAGGCAGCCATGTTTCTCAGTGACATGGAAAGTCTCTATTCAGGGGGAAGAAAGCATGTCATTCCCATTGCTCAGGTCAATGTGTAGAAGGTGTGACAGAGGGCGTAGAGCCCAGCTGGATAATCTCACGTCAGAGTCCTGTGGGTCCTATTCCTCACTGCATGTGGTCCATGCAGTTTTGCTGAGCAGTATGCAGATCCACATGAAAGAACAGCTCTTTTCTTTTGTGTCACCGGGGAATGACTTGATGATAGCAGCAGCCTGTGGTCATGAAAAGGTTAGTGCTATTATTTGTTCCATGAGGTGTGGGATACTGGTTTTATCTTGAGCACTGTATAGGGTAAAGAGGTGTCTTATAGCCTCATGAGAGAGTGCTAGAGAGACTACCCAAATTGCTGTAGAGCAAGGACAGGATCTGTGCAGGCATACAAACTTTCACACAGCCACAAGCCAAAAGACATTCATCATCTCCAAGGGATGACAAGAGATCTCAGTGTTTTTTTATGGGATGGGGCTAGACTGACTATGGCTTTCAACTGAGGTGAGCCAAACCCAGGAGCTTCTCCTGGCCCACTGCTGGACAGAGAGGGCACTGAATGGCCATAAGCTCCTTCACTTGAGCCTGCTTGTAGTGCCCAAAGGGCAGATTTGTGCTTGGAGGATTTCTATCCCACTGCTGCCCCGACAGACTGACAAGTATCAGTGTGCAGCACTCAAATGAAAGAGGTCACTACAGAAGGAAGCCAGGAGATCAGGCACTGTTCCAGGCACTGCTTCTGATCTATAAAATATAATCCAATTGGCACGCGGGCCCCTATATCTGCCAAACATTTCCCAAGAAGAGCTCAGGGTGGTCTCCAGGGCTGGACCACTGGAAGGAAAAAATGTACTAATGGCAGCAAGATGGGGGAGCTTTGCCAAGTCCAGACAA
Organism: Bambusicola thoracicus; assembly: GCA_002909625.1. NCBI lineage: Eukaryota > Metazoa > Chordata > Aves > Galliformes > Phasianidae > Bambusicola > Bambusicola thoracicus. The sequence continues at coordinate 10,822 of PPHD01016771.1, forward strand.
AAATCATATGTGTACCACTTTTCATGCCTCTGCAGAAAGCTCTGTTTTGTCTATGAGAAAGGATCTACACGTGGACATGGTCACGCACACAACCACTCATGCTCAGCTCAGGCACGCGCAGCCCCAGACAACTCACAACTGCATCACTGTGCCCCCAGTGGCATGCAGGACCTGGGGAGATGTCCAGCTGCATGCTGGCTGAGGTAAGAACAAATACTGATGTCCAGTCTGAGACATTTCCCGATGTGTTCTGCCCTGTGTTCCTGCCTCAGCTGGTGGCCGTTGAAGGGAGCTTTGGGAATGTGCAGCGGGGCCAGTCATGTCCCTTTGGATGACAGTGTGAAATCAGATCTGTTTAACTGCACACAAAACCCCAGTCTGGTTCACAGAGGTCAGACCTGGAGGAGAATTCAAAAGTTTGTTTCAAGGAGACTGTTTGTTTATCTGGACTATCCTTTGGACTAAAATAGAAATGAGCATTAGCCATGAAGAATGTTACCCCCTAGGTACGCAGATGAATTTAGGCTGCTTGAGAGACCAATTGCTGGCTGTCCCAGCATCCCTGCCCATTTCCCTTTACTTGCCCCTTCCCAGTTATGTCTGTCCTCTTGCTGCAATGGATCTGGAGTCAGCCGAAGCCCATGCAGAGCAGTTCAGCATGTTAAAGCCTCAGCAAATTAACCAGTCAACTGAAAACAAATTCTCCTCCAAACAAATCAGGCCAGGGGACTGACATGCCTTTTGTGCAGGATCTGATAGTCATCAGAAAGTGGTGGAGGCAAGTATGTAAGAGCAGCAATTGTGGCAGTCTGCAGTTAAATCCGTGTGGGCTCCCACCCTGCGGCAACGGCCCCAGATGACAACAGTCACGTTTTGGTCTGGAATGGTGCATTTCCTGACCTGGTTTGTGAGAGGTGAAAAGAGTCAGAGAAAAGTTTGATTCTAGCCTTAGATCTTACTAGTGTTGTGTGATGCAGAAGGTGTAGAAATAAGAGATATCTTGTCCAGCTGGAGCAGTCCATTAATGTTCAGAATCACTCCACCAGGAAGAACAACCAATTAACATGAATCAAGTGTCCCTCAGTGTAATCTTATTTACTCTACAAATACAACCCGTGATAAACTGAGGACAATTGGAAGGAATGGGTACTTCCCATAGTCAGCACCCACAGCCTGCCATGACAGCAAGCTCTGTGCCCATGAAGCCTGGTTTCTGCTTCTCCCCAGAAATACCACAGTGGATTTTCTTTGGTTTTGGCTGTCAACACCTTTAGTACATGTGCTCATCCTGGGCGTGTGACTTGTTAGATTTCAGCATCACAACATGCTGTGCAGCCTGCACTAATTGTTCCTCTTGTTTTCATGAGGTTTTGCTGGCAGCAGCTGGTAGTTGTTCCCACTGAGTTGAGCACACCTCTGTTTTTGCAGTCAAATCTCTTGTGCCATAATACCAATTTTATAGCAACAATCGTGTTCTAGGACACAATTGTGAGGAGATGGTCAACACTAATGCACTCTAGAAGACAGGCCTTCAGGGGATGTGTAGAAGAACAGCCCTGAGCAACCCTGTCTTTCTCTCACTCATAGAGTGAACATTCACACTAATGCAACAAACTCACAGTCTTACACACGTCTTGGCCCTGCAGCATCACAGGGTAATGCTGAAATGAGTGCCATGTTCTTGCTTCTGCTCTACAGTGTATATGTTCTGGTTCCCTTATCTGTTTGTGTCTGCTACAATTCTGTTCCCTTCAACTACATTTTTTGTTTTCTTGTTTCTTTCCACTATGTTTCTGTCCATCAGGAAAGTGCAATTTCCAGCTGTGACCTTCCTAAGCCCACATACAGCTCTGCATGCCCTTCTTGCTGTACACCCATTGGCTTGCCTCTGTCTCAAAGAAGGCTGCTTACCTAGTTCCTGGGAGTGCTTTTGAACTGCAGCAAATCAATTTGCACTGGCCTGAAACATTAATATGTGTGCGGGCTGAGGATTGCCAGTATTGGATATTCAGTGGCCAAAAAACATCCCTGCAACTCACAAGGACAACAATTATTTGGCAAATTTATATAACAAGACAAAATAAGATTGGATACCAAGTTACATGCCACCCCACTGGACAATTTTTCTTGTACCAAGTGGATGTGAGAATGAAGATAGCAAGTGGCACTGGAAACACTATGTCACCACCCCACGCCTGGTCTGGATCCTTGTGTCTGAGGGAAAAGACAACATTTGTCCTCTCACAGTGTTCTGACAACTCATTAATTACCATTTGTATCACATTCCGAAACTCTCTGCTGGAACACGGGATTGTGTGGTTACCACAAAAGTGGTTTCAGACATGAAAGCAGGACTGTTCCAATGGCTGGACACAATACTGTGCCCTCTGCTGTCATGCCAGAAACTCAAAAGTTCAAAGGTATTTCACGGGTCATGTTACTTTGGCCACTTCTCCACGTCTAATATTGAAATCCGATGTGTTTTTTGGAAGAGGCAGCTTCCCCTAATCCAGCAGGATTGTTTTCATTATAAACAAGTCTCTTGGAGCCGGAGCAGCACGGAGCCTGCAGCCACCCGTCCCTGCTCCAGCACTGGTGCAGCCACAGTGCATCTCAAGCCCCAGTGGAGCCAGTGTGACCACAGCTTGAGCTGGTGTGGGAGCATGGAGGGGTGGGGAGGGGCTCTGTGGTGACCAAGTGAGAGAAGGGAGGGCTGGGGTGAAGGGAGTCAGTGGAGTGGGCAGAGGAATGGGGAAAAGATAGTGATCCAGGAAATCATGAAAAACAGAAGAGGGCAAATAAGGAGAGAGGGTGACTTCAGGCCCCTGGCAGGGAAATGAGACACTGGGAAATGGAAAAAAATGTAGGGTGGCAGCAGAGGGACACATGGAGCAAAGCATCATCAGCAATGGCAAGACAACTGGTAGGAAAGCTATGGGCAGAAGAGGGATGGGACCGGAGAAAATACAAGTGGGAGAAGGTGAAAGGAGAATGGGCTTGGGGAGAAGAGCTGGGAGAAGAAAAAGGGAATAAAAACACACAGGAGGTTAAAATAATGGAGAGTAATAAAGAATTAACATGGAGGGGCAAAGAATAGTCTGTGACTGTTGGAGATTTCAGCTCATTCAGGAGATTTCAGCTCATTCAGGCTTGTTCCAGCCAAGTTTAAAGGTGACAGGATGGGCTGAGGAACCTATGTGAAACAAACTCTGCATTTTGAAAATTTACTTCCAATAATAATGAAGCAAGACATTTGAAAAATGTTATGTTTCCTGTAGCATACAGGAGATGTAAGGAAAGAAAAATAATAGACCTGTCCATAATGAAAGTAATTACAACCATATGTTCACATAGTAGAGCTACTTTTAAAATGTTGTTCTTTTTGTTGTTGGTGGTAACAGCCCCTGCAAGTCAGACATCACTCATGCTGAGGTTGTTTGCAGCTGGCTTGCCTGAAGCTGAGGTTACTCACCTTGTGCTGAAACAACTGCAAAGTCTCAGATGACTTCACCTGCCAGCATGCTTGCAACTCTACAACCAGTCACACACTTTTGATGCTGCTACGTATGCTGAAGCAGTGAGGAATGGAAAGCTGTAATACTGTGTTCCACGTCTTGCCACATTTCAGTCATAACTACAGTCCAGCCCTGTCAAAGCTTCTCTGGCATCAGCTGAGGCAGTCTTGCATTGTACATTCAGCTCACAGGCTTCTGGACAGAGCCTCCACCCTTCTCTTCATGAGGATGAGGAGGGTGGGCTGCGCTGCCAAACCAGGAGGCTGAGGTGGGGAGCTGTGCCCCATTTCTGCCTGGGCATCAGCTTAGAGGCAAGGGGGTGCTTTCCAGAGAGATTCCACTGGCATGGCTCTGTTCACCTCCCAGGATGAGCAAAAGCAAAGAAATTCATTGGAATAAGCGGTCAGCTCTCCACGTCCTCCAGTAATGACAGTGTCAGAGCAGAGGCTTTAATCATAGACAAGCAGTGCTATGAGAGCAAAGCTGCAAATAGAGAGGAATCTTTCCACCAGTTGTCCTGCTTTTGTGAGATTACAACATGCCTGCCTGGCATGATGATACACTTTGACTTGTGCAAAGCATTTGACACTGTTCTGCACAACATCCTTGTCTCTAAATTGGAAGGCCAAGGATGTGATGGAAGGACCACTCAGTAGATTAGAAATTGACTGAATGGTTGCACTGAAAGAGTTGTGGTCTCAGTGGCTCGATGTCCAAGTGGAGACCAGTGACAAATGATGTTCCTCAGGGGTTTATATTGGGACCAGTACAATTTTACATCTTCATCAGTGACATACAAAATGGGATTGAGTGCACCCTCAGCAAGTTCATGGACAACACCAAGCTGAGTGGCATGGTGTATGAGAACTGTTGAATCATGGCCTGAACCTCTGATTGACCACCTGAGGCGAGCGCTGAGTCAGCTGCAGGGGCACAGGTGAACACAGTTTCACCTGAGTGACCGGAAGGGGTGGAGCCTGGCTCCCCCCCCTCCTAGACCCCATTTAAGGGCTGACTCCTCAGGAGGAAGGATCTTGATCTGGAGATCCTCTCTCTGGGA
>PPHD01016772.1:0-15395 GCA_002909625.1 Bambusicola thoracicus
CATTGTCTCTAAACCCTCTGAGACCTTTCTTCCCCAGTTTCATAAAATCATATAATCATATAACAGCTTAGTTTGGAAGATATTTTAAAGATCACGTATTTCCAACTGACAGGGCTGACACTTACTAGATAAGGCTGCTGCGGGCCCCATCCAACCAGGCCTTGAACATCTCCAAGGATGGGGCATCCATAACCCCTCTGGGCAGCCTGTACCAGTACCTCATCACTTCGAACTCCTGCCTAATACCTAACTTAAATTTCCTCTATTATAATTTAAGACTGTCCCACCTTGTTCTATCACTATTAGGCTGTGCAAAAAGTCAGCCTCCCTCCAGCTTATAAGGTCCTGTCAAATACTGGTAGGCTGCAGCAGTCTCCCTGAAGCCTTCTCTCCTCCAGACTGAACAGGCCCAGCTCCTCCAGCCCATCTTCATAGGAGAAGTGCTTCAACCCTCTGATCATGGGGACCATGTGGAACCATGTCAAAGGCCTTGCACAAGTTCAGGTAGATAACATCAATTACAGAATCACACAGAATCACAGACTGATAGGGGTTGGAAGGGACCTCCAGAGATCACCTATTATAACCCGTACAGTAGGCTGCGCAGGAAAGCATCCAGGCAAGTTTTGATTATCTCCAGAGAAGAACACTCCAAAACCATTCTGGGCAGCTTGTTCTAGTGATCTGTCACCCTCAAAGTAAAGAAATACTTACTTATATTTTGTATGGAACTTCCTGTGTTCCACTTTGTGCCCACTGCTACTTCTCTTATTGTTGGACACCACTGAAAAGCTGAAAAGAACTTGGCTCCATCCACTTGACTTCTGGACACTAGGTATTTATAAGCACTGATAAGATCCTTTCTCAGCCTTCTCCAGGTGGAACAGTCCCAGGCCCCTCAGAATGGAAATGCTCCAGGCTCCTGTTCATCTCCATGGTCCTTAGCTGCACTCTTTCTTAAAAGTTCCTTGTCTTTCTTGAACTGAGGGCCCCAGAACTAGTCACGGTACTTCAGATGTGGCCTTAAGATGGTAGAGTTGAGGGGGGATGATCACGTCATTTGACTTGCTGGCCACACTCTTTTTCATGCATCCCAGGATACCATTTGGCCACAAGGGCACACCTGTTGTCCACCAGGGCACCCAGGTCCTTCTCCACAGAGCTCTTTTCCAGCATATCATCCCATAATCTCTACTGATGCACGTGGCTCTTGCTGCACCTCCTAAGGTTCTTCTCTGCCCAACTCTCCAACCTGTCCAGGTCCCTCTGAATGGCAGCATAGACATTTCTCCCAGCTTTGTATTATTGGTAAACTTGCTAAGAGTGCATTCTGTTCCTCTATCCAGGTCACTGATAAAGATGCTGAACAAAACCAGACCCAGTACTGACCGCTGGGGACCACCACTAGCTACAGGCCTCCAACTAGACTGCACCACTGATCAGTTAGCCTTCTTTTGTCTACCAATGTCATCACTCCAACATACAAGGCCACCGGACTAACCAGGAAACATTCTGCCATTGGTCAAGCCATGACAGCTGTCTCAGACCACCTCCACATCTTGCATGAGCCTTAAAATAGCTTCCAAGAAAATCTGCTCTGTGGTCTTCCCAGGCACAGTGGTCAGGCGCACAGGCCTGTAGTTCCCCAGATCTCTCCTTCTTAGAAGTGGGAGTAATGTTTTCTTTTCTCTGGTCACCAGACACCATGACTTTTCAAATATGATGGAGTGTGGTTTGGCAACTACATCAGGTAGTTCTTTCAGGACCCTGGAATGCATGTGATCTCACTTGTCCACATTCAGACTCATGAGGCAGTCTCAGACTAGTTCTGCTCTTACAGTATGAGCAATTTTGCTCCCCTGACGACCGCCTAGAGGTTCAGAGACATGAGATGCATGGGAAGCCTGACTGAATGCCAGTGAATACTGAGGCAAAGAACTTATTGAGTACCTCAGCTGTCTCTGTTGAAACTAGTTCTCGCTTCTCATTTATCAGAGGGGGTACGCTGTCATTTGACCAATGTATCTGTAATGCTAAGTTCAGCTCTAATTTGCCTCCATCTAAATTATGCTCTGCATTTTTTCCTCTTCACATCCATTTGTACTTTCTTGGTCCACAGAGAGTTCTAAAACAGCTACAACTCATTATGTTGAACAGAAATGGTTTAAAAATTCTTCATTATTTATATAAACACCAAAAAGCATGTCTTTATTAAACAAAAAAAATTCTACATGAAGCGTATGCTTCCTACAGATGAGTTTTCAATAAAGAATGCTGAATATCTTCCAAGTAAAAATTTTTATATGGCCTCGGATCATCTTGAAAATTGTAGCTGAGGAACCTTGTCCTCTGTGGCCCAAACAGGATAAGTATCCCATACTTAACACAGTAGCAGAACCTCACGGGCTTGGTCTCTCACTCATGGCAAATACCCAACCAACTAAACACACATTTCATTGGAAAGAGATAATAAAAGAAACTCCAGAGGGAAAACAGAAGCATTGGCTCCATGAGAGCCAATGTACAAAATGTCTCAAGTTGTAGCAAGGAGTTTGCTCTGCTGCTGCTTTGCCCATAGAGCTGCCAGATAATACAAGCACAAAGAATGCAGGAACAGCTCAGGGGTCACAAGGAACAGCAACGCTCGTTTGTTTTGCAGTTTCCTTGCCAATAATACAATAAGGAAATAATATGAGGCCAGTATCTAAGCTGAAATGTTTGCAAACCTCTACAATCAGATCATTTATTAAGAAAAATCACTAACTGAACTTAATTATGAACAGCTTGAATTAATTACTTGTACAACATTAACATCTGAAATCTCAAGAAAGAGTTCTGTCCCCTGTGCCTTTCACAAATATATATTAAGAGAATGCCTACACAAGCAAATCTACAGTCGCATTTCAATCACAGTTTTATGATTTCATACCATGGACACACAAAAACACACAATAAAATCTGATTGAAACTCATGATTTGGATGTGAGATCCTGCATGTAGACTTGGAGAGAACATCCACACCAGGGCTTTACAAATACATAATGCATAGCACAACGTGACTTTTCTGACATTAACATAGGTTTGCCTGTAAGTAGCACATATGACTGACCCAGACCTTCCAGTTATTTTCCTGCCTAGCAGGACAGACCACTATCAGGTGATAGTGACAATCAGAAAACTCAGCAGTGAGACTCCTTATGAAATTCCACTGGTAGGAGGCACCAAGATGATCTTCTCAAACTCACACTGAAATCCACAGATAAATACTAAGAGACTAAGCAGTGAAATAAGTGTAATAGAAGTATAGAATGGCTTGGGTTGGTAGGGACCTTGAAGAGCATCTTGTTCCAATGCTCCAGTAGCTTTCAGTGAGTATTCTCTGAACATAGTAAGAACTGCTGTGCAACTAGGACCAGTTCTCCCTGAGTTCTTAGTACATGACAAAGAAACAATATATATTACAAAGCAGGTTTCACATAAGCTGTAAAACACTTTCCCTCCTGTTTATTCAGCCTCCTAAAATGGTTCCCAGCACCACTTCCACCAGGGACACTTTTTTTTTTTGCCTCTTGGTGGGAGAGAAAAACAAACTTCAGCTGAAAATTGCACTTGACAATTAAAATTCTCCCCGAGCTATACTTCCAAGTATTATATTTACTCAAAAGCACTAAAGGCGATGAGATGCATAAGCCTCATTAGAGAATACACAGACTTCTTTACTAAATTAATATTCCCCTTCTTTCTTCCATTTTTATTACGGCACAGAATTAGCAACTGTCATCTACGAGGCAATCATAATAAATAATAAAAAAAATAATAATATTAGCGCAATCATAGGAAATTCTCCACAACCGGAGGGTGTAGAAGGTATGTTTATTATTCCCTTGATACTTGCCACATAAGCTATATTGGTCAAGTAAGGAAATAAAGCACAAAACCCAAATCCCACTGTCCCCTAATGGCTAAATTATAATAGTTAGTGTAAAGCTATTAAGACCATTTAATATGATCCTCCCAGAGTTCCAAACAACTGTTTCACATTTTGTGTACTTACAAATACATTGAAATGGATCCTAGCTGAACTATTGTTTTGGTTGCTTTGGAGCCTGTTCATTAGCAGAACCCCTACCTTCTCCATGCATTATTAAAATTCCTTTCCTATTGAATCTTTCCACCCATGGAAACATATTATTGACACAACTCAAACACAAGTATATGCTGTGTCAACAATGCTAAATTATCTTCATTACACAACAGTGCAGAACCAAAAGAAAAGCTACAGCATTGCAACATTTAATACAGCATGCCTGGCCAAATGGTCCAACTCCAGTAAATAGCCCAGAAATCAAGGATTTCAAAGAGAAGAGCACCTACTGATATAATACGAGAATCTAGAAAGCTCATACAAAAAGAGATTTATACCTTCTTGCTTTCTCTGAAACACAGGAAGATGGGGAAACAGATTTTTCCCCTGAGGAAAACAGAACAGCTGAAGAGCAAATGCATAAAGAAAAACAGCTTATTTTGATCATTCACCCTTCACACATCAAACATCATACAAAAAAGGTTCAAAGCCAGAAGGCAAAAACAGAATAAATGTAAGAAAGAATACGATGCTGTATTAATGCGCAAAAGAGTTGTCTGCATCAATTCCATCTATTAACAGCTGAAGCATCATTCCAGGGAAGTACCTAAAGTTAAGTGGAGTGTATCTTGAGTCGGTGTCAAGAAATCTGATACGCACTGAGAAATGAAGGCAAGGCCCTTGCACAAAGAAGTACATGTATGAATTTAATCTTGGCTAAGGGCCCAGCCTACAATCTCATACATTGATGTGGCTCTAGCGAAACACACAGAACAAGCTTACACCAGGGAATCGTCCAGTTTTTAATATACCAAGTAGAAGCCTGTAAATATAAACACAAGAATTATTTTGTCATATAGAATATCGGGTGCAAGTATGAAATACATAACCAATGAAGAAATAATGGTGGGATTTTTTATTCTTTTATTTTTATTTAGCCTCTGGGTTAAAAGAAATTTACTTCTACGCTCATATTTGCGGTATGTGGGAATGCTACGTATTGAGACTCTCCATCAGGGCCAGAAAACCAAGCAGGAGAAATACAAAATACTCATGTATATGTGTGTATAATATAAACACACACACATATATATGAATTTGCCTCAAATTCATTCTAATACCTCCTTTTTTTTTTTTTAATTGGCATAAAACAAAAGCCATCCCATTAATCACTGCAGTAGATTTTTCAGATACAGATTTTACTAGCATAATTCTGTGTAACATAAGCTTAAAGTCCTGAGAATCTTCACAAGTGCATCTTTCCACCTCTCATATGTGAGAGTACAGTTTATCAAACAACATCGTAAGCTTTTATGATAGAATAGCCATCTAACAAATGAGATTGTTAGCTAACACTGGGGAACGCTGAATTCCTTAATTTATAGTATTGTCTTTTAATAAGAACAGATGGCTTGAAAGAGAGCTCAAACATTCCCTTATGAAATGCCAGGTTAATGGCTGCCACTTTTTCAATGGTTGAAAACCTTTTCAGGTGAGCAGAATGAATGAAAAACAGCTGTTTTGAATACATTCAGTTTTCTTCAACAACCTATTGCTTTCAGTTAGGAACCTCTAATTTAGAAGTCTTCTTTAGAAGTCTTTTAATCATAAATAGTTGTTAAAGATGGTGCAGCTAATGAAATTTTAATACTGATTTAACAGGTCCCACTTAGCATAATAAGCTGGAGAGCAAAGATGAAAATGGATGTTTACTTTGTGGTCAGAAATCAGTCCTCATTTCACAGGTTCTTAGCAGCTGTTCCTGAACTAAGTGATTTGGCAGAGGGAGAATTATCCTTACGTAAGGCCACGGAAAAACAAAGCTGAGCTGAGTATGACACATCTCTGACAAAACTCCGAAAGAAAGAGCAACTATTTAAAGTATAGGAAAACGTTCATGCAAGTATAAGTGGGTGAGTACTAGTTCATTACCTACACTTAGGTCAGAGTGTGAAAAGTTCTTGATAAACAAAAGAATGGTGTCTGAATATGTCTCTCAATGCAATTTGCCTTATATGGAGTTTTATACATCTAAGTGGATTCCTTGACAAAATTACCCAGAAATAGATTGAATTTAATGCTACAGAATCTATCACTTTCATATTCAAAGCTTCAGCCAGGTCTTTCACCAAGATACACCATCCTTTGTAAATCCACTTCGGCCTCAGCTGGAGTGTAAGGTAGGGAAGCCCCAAAGCCTGATACTTCAAAGGCGATGACCCCTTTCCTAGTTCTTAATTTCATTTACTATCTAGCTATCACAGTTATCTGCTTTAGCAGATACATACAGTTAGAAATCATTTCATCGCTGCTCTACAGTGATTAATACTAAGGCTAAAGAAATTTCCTGATAGCTAATTCTCAACCTGCTAGCTATAACTGGAGCCTAGTGTGAATAAAACTGCTCCTGAATGCTTAAATGGTCTGCATGCAGTAAGGATGTGCCTGCTCCTGCCACTGCAGCAAGACAGTGAGAGATTGTCTCAACGTGCTCTCTGCACAAAAACACAAGTTTGAAGGAGCAAATGTTACAGCATTCATCACCTCTTCTCAGGCGTCAGAGGAATGAAACACCTGAAGTGCCAAGACTAACGCAATCCAAATCAGACTGCAGGGAAATAAAGCTAGATGCTTATGGCTTTCTATCGGAATGTGTATGGCATACAGATATGTCTGAGATGACAAATGTATAAATACAAGGGATGGAGCAAAACAAGCTTAAGCCAGAGGAGAGTAAAACATTCTGACAGGGAGATAAGCAGGAACAAGGATGGTGAGCTACAGGGGTGCTGAAAGATCTCACAGTTAACTAAGTACTGGACCCCTGAGACAGTAGCATCGTAATATGCTTAGCTCAACCTAAACATTCGGCTGCCCAGAAAAAAGAAAGACGTGCCTTTCTCTTCTCTCTCTCAAGACCCTGCAAACCACTGCACTCTCTCGTATGCTGTATCTAAAGATTATGCAAGTTACAACCATCTGTCTGACAACAAAAAACTCACCGATGGAAGGGAGGGTATTAATATAGCTACATATCCCTCTTTACCAGAGGGCAATCAAAAAGCTGCCTGTGGGCAGCAGTCTGCAGCTAGATTACATTAAGTTCAGGGAGGAACAATACTCTGGAGTTGATTAGACACGTTTCACCCATTTCAACCTTGAATTTGTATCACCTGACTTAAATTTCCAGATCGAAATGGACATGAGAGAACACAGTGGCTATGAAGACATTTCAGATATACTACAGGATGCCAGAGCCCTCAAGGAAGTAACTAGCAGGGCCACTAGGATAAACTGTGATATTCTCCTCTTGCTCAGAATGCAGAAGCTAAGCACTGAAATGTCAAATCCTAAGGTATATACCAACAAGACTAAAAGCACGTGTAGTTAAGGAAAAAGGAAATGTAAATGCCCTATAAGCAAAGGCAATAAAAGAAAAAGACAGTGAAGTTTCCTAGGTAGATAAGTGGCCTACCATATGGTCTTTTGAATAGCTTTGGCATGCAAGTACACAAAGTTCAGGGGCAGAGGTCATCCAGTGTTGGAACAGCCCCTGTTCCTGCTGCCTGAACTTTGGATATCATAATAATGATGAACTTTGACAGTTCTGATTTCATATCGATAAAGCACCATGAATTAATTAATCTGAGAACATCACTGTGGAGTGTAATAACAATTCCCATGAAATACTGATGAAACTGAGGTTCTAAAAGAACTGATAGTTAAAACATTGCATTTTGGCTTTCAGGCATATACTACAGACTTATTTTCGCAGGCAGAAAAATCACGCTTATTGAAGTAAGCTGAATTCAACACACCAATCATTTCTTCTGTTACTATACAAAGATGAAGGACATGAAAGCTGAGAGACACAGAAAATTAAAAATAATTAGAATTTTCAATTTTTGCATGCAGTTGAACACTATACAAAACAGAACTCTCTGGTGCTTCAGACATATTAACCTTTCTGCCAAATCTCTGCAGTAAAATCACTGTACAAACAGCTACGCATAAAGAAAAAGAAACCTTTCAAAAGACTTCGTATGCTTATCAGATCTGGCAGCATACTAAGAGGTTCAACCCAAACAGTAATTCCCTTGAAATTGAAGTTTCCTTCTCCAAGACTGCACTGAGCATATAAAGGTAACATCTTCCCTCACAAACATGTCGGTCTTGCTTTCTGACTTCACACATAAAGAAACTATGTGCTTTTATGCAGGGTTTGTTGTGAAATGGCAGCAACTGAAACTGTAGGAGATGTATGTTGAGCAATGCTAGATGCATTTCTCCCCTACCAGGTTTCAAATCCACACCGAGACACAAAAATACCAAAAGAAAATAAGGACAGCAGAAAGCAAAGTGTAAGAGAGAAGGGCTTAGAACAGAATAGTATTTTCATCAGGCATGTGTAACCTGTGTTCTTCCAGATTAAAAAAAAAAAGTATGTGTAACTGAAAGACTGACAACCAATACAGAAAGGAGATGAAACAAACAAAACTTGAAAATGATGTCTGTATTGCCATGGGTGAATCTGTATATACAAAACATGAATTCTGTACTGCCTTTATGAACTGCCTCTATTTTTTATGTGTAACAGCAGCTTTTCACTTTCACAGTGTATTGAGCAGCGTTCCTCCCACTGAAAACATTAGCAATAACACCCACCAATTTGTCAGGAAAAAAAAAAAAAAAAAAAAAAAAACACACAACACACAACAAACAAAAAGCCAATTCAATAATTTAGAACTAGTAACTAATGAGTAAGGTTACTTCAGTGCAATAATGGCTTTCCTGTTTTCTCTGGTGCAGGTGTTAAAGAGAGGAGATAAATAACTTCCGTAGCAACAAAAAAGGAGCCCAGGCCCCAACTGTGCATTTTGCAGTCTTCAAGGAACTGAGGAGAAGGACACACAGATGGCAGTGCCAACCCTCAGAAATCATGAGAGGTAGGGCTTTCCTGGCAGGCAGGCAAACCTCAAGTCTATGGTTAGCATGGGCTCTGGGAAAGCGTGGCCAGCACAGAAGTCCTTAACGCATGTTTTGCAGCAGTGAGAAAACAAGACAGGGAAGTTCTGTTTGTAATACAGGCTAAGTTCAGCAAAACTGAGACAATAAACCCCTGCTGCACCTACCCTTTCAATCGATGGGTACCTGTTAAAGTGTTAATCTTCATCTTTAGGGCACATGATAACTACTTCCTGTCAGATAAGGCATTTCTAGTACACGCTAACCAACATTCACAACACAAAATGCCTTCTATGCAAAAACAAAACAAACAAACAAAAACACAAACAAAAAAACCCAACTTCTCACATAAGGAGAATTCATCATCAGGAGCTACTTTGCATGAGAGTCCAGCTCCCTGAGAAAAATATCTACAGCTTATTGTATTGTGTATCTATTGATAGCACAGGTAGACTGAGGACACACAACACAGTCAGAGCCCTTATGCTCAAATGGGTACAAGGTAAGAGAGCCTAAACTTTGATACACAGAGTATTTGGTTACCCATATGGGCTTTCCATGCAAGACTGCAAAGAGGAGCCTTAGTGCTAACCACTGCACCACACAGATGCAGTAGATCTTCACAGCAGAAACACAGCAGTAGGTCTTAATGCAATACCTTGGAGGAATGCAATTGAGAAACAGCACTGGCAGCAGCCACTCACATAAATTCCTCTTTCAGAAAACAGGAATCTCTTCAAAGAATGGCTGACGTTTCCACCACCGCCCCCAGAGAATGCACAGACATCAGGCTGTAACCCACAGCCCCGCGATGTTAAAAAAGTGCACATTTGACATTCTTATTTAAGGAATGTACACAGTAAAAAACAGTTAAAGGGACCATATATTTTAATTCTGAAGAGTCTCAGCATTGATGGATTAGATAAACGACACCATAAAAATGTCATTCATCTTTCTTCCAGGTCCATCGAATATCTGTGAGTTCCCATTACTACCAGAAGTCTTAAATTAAAAAGGAAGATCTGCATTAAATCAGATTCTCCCTCAGAGTTACTTTCTCTGTATCTGTCTGACAGACGTGTTTGAAGGCTTGTTTTAAAATTAATCAGCAGAGGTAAAATGCCTTTTGTATTAAAATGAATCAGCAGAGGTAAAATACCTTTCGGTCAGCTAAATAAACCCTCTGCAGCTTAAAATGCAGAATGCTATCCTGACCTGACTTCATTTCCCTAAACCACAGAAAATGCTCCTGGGGTTTGTCAGTCCCACAATGGCAACCTTTCTTCATGCAGATACAGTGGCTACACCTGTGCAAAACACTTGACACTCAAATTAAAGAAATCTTAGGAAGACATACAAATATTTAATATGCTTCAATTAAACTTTTACAGATTTTATGCAAATGCAGGTAGGTGGAAATTGTAACTTGCGATCAAAGTGATCTGAAGTCTGAGACATGGGAAAGGAAGGATACAAAAAATGAAAAGAAAATGAGTTTCATCTTTTTTTGCTTGGTTATATTTCCATCAAACTTCATTAATATCAAAAGAAACTGTTCACCATTTAAATGCTGTTAGTGAGGGGAGAAAGGGACTTGCTGAGCTGCAAAATAATGAGTAACTTATTTCCTTCTTCCTGTGGGGGAAAAATTACGCAAGTCCCAATGTCATTGTGGACTGACACACTGTTAGATTTTATATTAGATATTGTTTGAATTGCCAGTATGAAAGTACAGTGCAATGCTAGGAAGCAGGACATAACCCCACATGCTGGGAACTTGCATTTCTTGCTGCACACTCTGATTTCTCATAGCTCTGTCTCCCAGTTCAAACATTTCTGTAAATCTTCAAATTTACCCAGATCCCACATTTCTTCTCTCTGTTCTCCATTTGAACGTACACAAATCCCAGCAGACTGTTTAAGAGGAACTTTGGAAAGCATCAAGGATTTTATGCAATAATGCCAACTCCTGTCCCAAGTTTTGGTTTTGGTACACAGTGAGACCTGCTTTTAAAATATACGTGATGGTATCACCGCATATCCATATCTCTCTCCATCTTCTGTCAGCAGCTGCACCTACTACAATCCCTACGTACTTACACAGGCTTTAGTCTGATTCCTTAACTCTACATCCTTCACTCGAACATTTTTCTATGTGTAAATTTATGTGAATGGGGATTGCAATCCACATTTAAAATCCCACTGACAATTAGACAGATGTTACAAACCCCTCCTTCAACTTTTTGCATTCAAATGTGCATGTTTAGTTTTCAGACTGCAGCCAGAAGAATTTAATAAGAAACTCAGACTGTATCTGTTCAAAAGGTATTCCATAATTAACACTGTTTTGTTTTCCTGTAAAGAAAATACTGGCTCTGCCAGTGATTGCTGTTACACTTTGCAATCAAATTCACAAGTTCTGTAGTCACAATCGAGTTTAAAGCCAAACCTGAACCTGATCACGGTACCTTGCATAAGCACCACTAAAACCAAGCTATAATTCTGTTTCTCAATCAGGGGATCCACCCCATGTTTCCTTTTTTTTAAAAAAAAAAAGGAGAGAGAGAGAGAGAGAGAGAGAGAGAGAAAAGTAAAATGTAAAACGGGTTAATTATTTCAAAGAATAGTGCTAAGAAAATATGTTATCTAACCACAAAAAAAGACATACATACCTTTGTAAGACCGGGAGACATCATGCTAGAAATCGAGAACCAAATGGCTGGCAAGACAGAAAGTGTCCTGCCAACACTATCTTGTTATGTATACTAGGGGGGTATATGGATTTTTGTCTGTAACGCTCACTGAGAATATCTGCCTTATTCTACATAGCTGAACAGAATACATATACAATTACATACTGCTCTGAGAGCTTTCGCTCTTTTTTTTTTTCCCTGTAGTCTATTTTGTCCTTGTGAATATAGGAACAAAATGCACTTTTGCCTTGCCTCTTTTTCCTAGGCTATGTTAATTATTTTCATGCGCTGTAGTACATCTATTTAGAATATACCACATTCTTTTTCTTTCTTCCAATCTTTTCTCACACGCTCCTATTGACAGCATTTTCTCTCTTCCTCAAGCACCTGTCTTCCCATTTCCCCCTCCAGTGTATGTACATCTATCTCAGCTCCTTCTGTCCTTCCATCAGTATCCAGCACCATTCTGTTCCCCACTATCGCTGTTTCTCCAGCACAATCTCTTCTCATCATGCCCTTCCACACACAAGTTCTGGCTCGAACTGCAGTCAGGACCTGCAGTACACCCAGCTGAGGACTGTTTTCACAGATATAGGATGACCTGTGGCCCTCGTCAGGAAAGCATGAAGTTGGATGCGGGGTGGTGGGAGGGCATTGCTCATTTAGTGTCCCAGAGTACACTAGCAAAGCCAGTGACATCTAACATCACTAAAATTTTGAATTTTAGACTTTGTAATGTAACAGCATTTGTTGTCTGACATCCACCAAAGCCACATCAGGGCAGAATTTACATCGTCAAATTGCTTTAAAATTGACCTAAGTGCATTTCTCATTGCTGAAGTCTGCACATGTCCATGCTGATGCGACTATATCACTTTGTCCTATGCCACAGATAACGCCTTAAATATTATTTCAAATAGATGAATGCAAGTATATGCATTCATACTGTATAGCTTCTCAGGTTAATAAGCTCATGACTTGATTACATTTTTTGCATATATCCTTACACCATTTCATACACCCATCTGTGAAAGATAATGTAGAACATCTCCATTATCTCTTTTTTTTTTAAGACTACCATCTGTGGAGGAGAACATGTGAGAGCAGAAATAGGTTATACACCACGTTGGAGTAAGGCTGTTAGAGGTCAAGTTGTAAGACCAATGTGTTTATTTTAGGATCAGAATACACCAACTTTACTAGTGAAATAAATTAAGCTGTTATTTTTACTGATCAAATCCGTCCTTAATGTCAGCACTTGGTGCATCCTTCACATTTCAGTAGTCCCAAATCTTGCACAGGTGGCACACAAGAGCTGCAACTGTCTTTTTGCTCAAAAGACCACAATGAAGCACAAGTCTCACTACTGCTTTGCATTAAAAGATCGATTTAGAGCAAAATTCCATTGAAAAATACATGAAGCTATGTCAACTGACATCAGATGAGTTTCACTTCACAAAAGGACCTCATTAGTTGACCCAGGAGACAGAAGATTGAATGCTCATTAAAAAGTCTTTTGACATCAATGCTGCTAACCCATCATGTCTCCTAAGCACCTATATTTCTTCTCTACAGTCTGACAGAGCTGTCTGCAGCCAAGCAATCTTACACAACTAGTCACAGGCATGCAAAAAGGTTGAGAGATAGGCAAAATTTTAGAAACTTCTACAGATAAAATTGCAAACGAAGGAACTTGGACAACACCAAGGTTTTAAGGAACTTGAAGGCAGATACTGTTCTGTTTTTTAGGCGGAACAGTCCAGCTGCAGTGCTGGAAGGGCCGTGAAGTTTCACAGCTGGATATCCTGATAGTGCTGTGTTGGGCTCCAGAGCAGGAACCCTCAGAGTGAGCCTGTCCCACCGCTGCTGCTAAGGGAAAGGAACCACTGCCACTAAGCATTCAGCTACATTTTGGAACAGAAGGGCTGGTGCAGGAATCTAATTCTTCAAAACTCTGCATAGGAGGCAGAATTCCCTGAGAGTGCATGCCCCATCATAAACCTGGCAGATTTTTCTCCCAGTCACCCTAGGAAATTCCCCCCTCACTTGCTGTGGCTTGGCAAAGCCTCTTCTCAGCAGCCTGGGAGCTGGCTCTCAACACTGGTTGTTCCGCTACACAGGAAACCAGACACAATGCCAGTACATGTTGTGAGGCATGTGCTGTAAGAAATGGATAAATTCCATTTCACAGATAAACTGAGAACAACTCAAAAAGCCAGTATTAGTTTCTCTGATGTGACCACTGCACAGCACTCTTACTAGTACACTGGTTCAGTATATTCATCCATCTTCACCTTCAACAGAAAATTCAGTACCCAGATTTTATTCTTAAAGATGTTTCTTGGGACACCTCTGCAGTACAATTTAATGTTTGGTAAACATGAACATATGCTATCATCATGAAGATAAACATTACACACTGGAGAATCCTAAAGAAAATCACGGATAAATAGTATGCCCCAGAAGTCTATTGGATGGATTGACCAATAATCATCTGTTCTTCTTTCAAAATTCTATTAATCATGACATTGACCATGTGAGATGGTGAATGTTCATGAAAGTGATATTAACAAAGGAATAAAACAAAAGCATGAAGAGGGTTTTTAGCTAGACGTGGCTAGAGAGACAAATATGATTAAATTCTTAATATGTAAGTAAGATCAGTATAATTGCTTCAACTTTATGCAGATGGCTGCAGCTACAGGTATTAAAACAATAAAAGACATCAAAGCATTTCAGAACAGAAATGGGATTATTTCAGAGTAAAATTTGGTCAAACATTAAATATTTTCCTCAGTTACTCCAGTAATCTCAAACTGAAAATAGTGGATAGGGGCTAAATCTAACTGTATAAAGGAAATTATACTGCACTTTTTCTTTAGTTAGTCTTACGTCATCTCATCAATTTACATAGTCTTGAGGTGAAGAGGAACAGGCTAAATGTAGAAACTCTTTCTGTAATTAATTTCAGTCAAAATATCAATCAACCGCAAAATGAAAATGTTTATGTGATGATCTACTGAAATTTATCAAGTACAACAATAAAAAATACAGTGGTTCAAAATAGAAATAATCTATGCAGAAAAGTCCCTGTATCACTCCAGGCCACTCAGCTTCCACCTCACAATTCAACAGTTTCTCATTAGAGAACATTATTACCTAGTTGATAAAAAACATATTGAAATCATTAAACATTGAATTAACTCAGGTTTGAAAGCAGTAAAGAATTCTTATTTAGTAGCCACTGATGTCCCAGCCAATTTAATGTCACTGCAGTGCCACTTGTAGCAACGCAACAAGGAACATCAAACTACTAGGAACAGAACAGCTTGACTGTTTTATCTATCTGAGGTTTGAATGCACGTCAGTCAGATACATACATACATAAATTTAAAAGATATATATTCTGAAATATTAGGATAAGATGTGGCAATGACCATCCTCAACTCTTAAAAATAAAATGAAGCAAAACCTTGCAATACAACTGTATGGGAACTGTTGAATCACGGCCTGAACCTCTGATTGACCACCTGAGGCGAGTGCTGAGTCAGCTGTAGGGGCACAGGTGAATGCATTCTCACCTGAGTGACTGGACCTAGACCCCATTTAAGGGCTGACTCCCCAGGAGGAAGGATCTCTCTTTGGAGATCCTC
>PPHD01016774.1:1595-15393 GCA_002909625.1 Bambusicola thoracicus
CAATAGTTCAGAATTCAGTTATAGAAAAGCATCTGATCAAGAGCTGTTTTTTCAGCGCAATGTTAAGTACTGATTTGAAAGAATTCATAACTACTCAAACTTCACTCTTTGCAAAGTTCCTCAGTTTAACTTTCACTACATTTGGCCCGGTTCCTCCTGTTCCTTATTATGTCCCTCTTCTGGGCACTGATTACAAAAGGAAGGGTCTCTGCAAGTACCCAGGATACCAGTTAACAACGAGACAATATCAGAGCTGCTGTCATCTTTGCCCCCTTGCAGATGAAACTGCAGCCTCAAATAAAATCAGTTTCAAGTGTAAAAACATCCACAGTGTGGAGGAAGGAATAAATAGGCTATTTCACCCAAGCAACTACTACTGAACTGCTGACCATACAAAAAAGCTTTGCCACTAAGGACCTAAGAGATGCTATAAAAAAGGATTAATTGTAAACCATTCTCATCTCCCGACAGTCATCATTTTACTCTTAAATTTTATACTAATTCAACATAATTTTTACTACTTGCATTCCCATTAGAAAAGCTTAAAGTAAAACAAACATTTTACAGACATAACTATCAATTACATATTTTACATTCTTATACATGGGATTAAATACCATCACACAGCCATCAATCTGAAGAGCGCTGTCATCTCATTTCCAGTTTCTAACCAATGTTGCAAAATTAATACTTGAAACATGTCTCCTGCTGAGAGTTTGTTCCATGTAAACAGAAGAATTGCAGTTCCTCTGATCAAGGTCACCCCAAAGATCACAACACAACGCAGCCGTAGTAATGAGCCCCAGAGAGGGCAAACTGCAAGCTGCCAGCTGAGAAGCAGATCTTCCCATCACAAGTTTAACCAATAGCACTGGCAGTGTTTGTTATCAAAATGTGCTGAGCTATAATTAATATCAACACTGATATGTATTTAAATTAATCAGGCTTCATAGGAAGTGAGAGAATTCTCAAGTAAGTAAAAGTCACATATGGCTTCTGGACAACATTATTTGAGCCGTATACTTTGTTAAAACACTAATGATAACTAAACGATCATTAAGCTAAGCTGGCATTTCTTTCAGTAGTGTATAGTTTACATCACATGAAAGATCTGTATTCCTTTCTACCTTGAAACATACTCAGCAATGCAGTCAGTGATGGCAGAATCCTAAGAAAAAAACCCAACATACAAGACCAAGAATCCGGCACAGCTCATTCATCTTCCATCAGAAGCAGACATCCCCAGGGGGGGATACACTGTGGTATTTGGATAAAAGTATCCACTACAAACACAGGTGGATTTGAAAAATGGCTATTTGGTGTCACAGATGGATTTTTACAACAGAGCTTTATAAATTAAAAACAACACAAATGCTTTATCACATTTCCAGAGCAAGCCAGAGAAGCAAGGAGCAACGAAACTGGGTTTCAATAATCAGCCCCAAACATTTTAAAGCAGATGGGCATCTAAAGAGCAGAGAAAAAAAAAGTTGTTTACTTTTTCCTATCCTGTACATAAAGCACATCTAATGGCTCTGATTTTATGCATAAAAAAAATGAGAATTTCATGCAGCTGCTTCCCAATTACACATCTGGTTATTGTTCTGCAGCTGCAAAACTACCTTGAAGAACTGTGAAATGCAGTGTGACCAACCCGTAATAAACACCAGCACTTATTTTGTACCTTCCTTGTGACACGCTGCACTTTTTACCACCTCTTCAAATTCTCGTATCAAGAGCTATGGCTTCTGTCATCTCCTCCTTTTATAAACAAAGATCCACTAATACATTTAACTCAACAGAAATTTATAAGTGACCGCTTTCTCTGGTATGCTTTCAATATGAAATTCAGTACCCCATTTCTAGAGCCTTTCTTCCTTTGTGTTCTTACTTCCAAGTAGCTATTTTGGTAATTTGATCAAAATATCCAACGCAGGGAACAATAAGTCAGAACAACATTAGTGTCAAACATCTGAAATGAGATTTTGATTTGTTAGCCCCCAAGCCATTACTCATATTACTATAAATCTATTAAATATGAAGACATTTGATGACAAAGAATAGTTGTAAAATACCCAACCACTGTAGGCAGTCTCCAGCTTGCATTTACTGACTTATATTCAGCATGTAATTTTCCAACAAAAGCAGGTAAGATAAACAAAACATTTGTTTCTCATAAGCATGCATTGGAAATTAACCATTCCAGTAAGTCCTCACCAGACTCAGGGTCCCTTGAAGAATTTTCATCTCTAAAACATGAAAAATGCTGAAATTTATAATTTGTCTTGGATCTGAAGGGCTCGACTTGAAACACTGCAATAGGCAGTGCTAAACTTGGACAACATCCTTTCATTTATTTTGCTTCAAAAAGAATGCAACCCAAAATTGTGGTTAGGAAAGCTGGAATTGCTTTGTTAGTGTTTCTGGCACGTAGGACACAACACGTGTGGCTGTCACCAACGGGTGCACGTGCTGTTGGACAGCTGCCCCTCTCCACGCAGGTGCTTGGAGATTCTGTGCAGGCACACATAAAAGCCAAGCGAGGGAGCACTTGCAGGGCTTACTGAGGACATTACATTGCTTAAACATTGCAGGGCTTAAAATTTTGCCCCTTTTCATCAGTCTCTGTGGAATAGTTTAATTGCTGGGAGAACAAGCAGGAATTACAGGAGTCGTAAACAAACCAACCACACGCAGGAAGAGGAGGCAGCAGTGGTGTTTAGGGCTCATGACCAGGAGAAAGGTCCTCTGATTCTCCTGGATTTCCCCATCCAGCAGACAGGGTGAGTGAATTGGATCACTGGCACAGCAGTTATTATGGATCCCACACACACACACACACACACACACACGTTTATTATTTGCATCATTTTCAGACCTGAGTGAGATTTTTAATACTGTCAGCATAACTAAACTTGGAAAAAATATTCTGACAAAAATCAAACCATTTCAACGTGAACCAACAGAGAGAGAAATACTATTAGGAGTGCTAGTGATCTTTACTTAATTTGTGATTATAGGTAGAAACATTCATTTCCTAGCTGTCTGTCAAATAAATGGTGGTTTCAGCAAAAGGCTTTGAGAGAAAAGAATAGCGAGTGTACTCAAACACACAGTGCCTTTCAGCAGCATGCAGCTGTTGCATTAATTTGGTGCATGCAAGATACAACATGGCAGACTTCTGCACAAAAAAAAGAGGACGAGCGAGCTCTCAATCAGAAGTTCTCAATCACAAGGTAAGATGGCACTATGAAGAGACAAAATGGATACAGTGCGGAAAAGGTTCTAAGAAAAGGATAGGAAAATGGAAAAGGGACAGATAAAGCCACATACCACAGCAAATTCTGCAGAGCTTTGAAATGAGTGATGAAATACATAAACTGCATCCAAGAGGCATCTACCAGGAGAAGACCAGGAGTAACAGCATAAAAAAAAAAGGTATTTCCTAATACAAATTCACAGCAAAACACAGGTATCCTCTGGTGTTCGATTTTACCACCTAGACTAGGCAAAATCCATTACCTGGGTGCTAATCCCTTAACTGGACTGCTAAATGGAGGAGACGTTTGTTCTCAGTAATGGTGAATCAGGTCCGGAATAAACTCAACCACCACTAGCTTTCTATTAAATATAAAAGACCGTTTTCTAAACACTTACACATTTGAGAATAGAATCATATTAGTCAATAACTTATAGCATCATCTTGCCTGAAAGGATAGTTCTAGAAAGACATAACTTAGGTACAAAGAACTTTAATAAAAGCTGTCAGAGAACGTAAGAGGACTTTTGGGAGAGCAGTTCCATAACAGCAAGCCAAGCTGCTGCACACAGCTCTATGGAACAGCATGTTTCAGCAACATGTGATTGTTCACCAGATGCAAAAAAGTATAATCCAAGGGACTTCAAAAAAAAAAATAACTAGTTAAAATCACTAAGTACACTGTGGCTTTTAGAGAAATGAAATGTTATGCACAGGTGAAAAATTATTACTACACAGTGAACCACACAATAACAAAGTATAGCTTAATGGTAGGATTGGGGTTTCTTTAGAAAAAAAAGAAAATTACCAACCTAAGGAACAATTTTTGATTCCTTCTACACATACACTGCCTTCAAGTGATTTTTCTGGCCTGTACTGGAGATGGACTTTGAGGTAAGGGATGTAAAACAATACCTACACATTTAGACTTCATCTAAAAGTAAGCACAGCCAAGGAAAAAGTCTCTACATGAGACAGGAAGGAATAGGGATCACATGACTGAAATCTCCACATTGTAAAAGACGGTGAATAATAGTTGACAGGTAAATTATCTCATAGAAAGAGGCTTCAGAATCCTCTGTTGTTGTTCATACAGTGCTTTTACCTCTTTAGCCTAATACAGAAAAGCCTGCCTTTAGTCCAGAGCAGAGTTCAGCCATGCATAAGACAATAGAAATAGGATATGTAGAGACTACATGTTCCTATATTTTTCTTGAGGGAAAAAAAGAAAAAGAAAAAGAGTGAACAAAGGCCTTGCACTCAATTCAATTGCATTTCTCTGTGATAGAGTGTGAACACTGCACCTGACTGATTCCTAAATGTAATGAAACACTCTAAGTGGCAACAGGCAGCACTCTATTGCTTTTGTTAAAAATCAGGAAAAGAAATGCCAGAAGCATGCCAAGCTTCTACCATCCATTTACGATACTCAGCATTTTCAACCCCCTCTGTAAGTTCTCTACTGATTCAAAGAGCCAATTGACAGTACATAGTAACACCCTCCAGCATAATTACAATTCCTTTCAGCTTTGTCCACCTACTGGTTTAAAATGATGGTTCCCCTTAACAACTTCACCATCAGACAGAACATAAAGCACAGTGCAAGAGCTGAAGTAGACTTAAGTACCCTTGGTGGGGAAGGGAAAATGATGGATCCTAAATGTTGCACACTGCATCTGCCCAATGCAAGCAATGAAAATGCTCATATCCTAATAATATGGGTGTACATATGCATAGATAAAGATGTTTTTCTCCCCCCCTCATAATGATAATATGTGAAAAAGAAAGGAAACTCCTTCCTTCTGAATGTACAGCTGCATTTAGTGAGAACTAGAACAAAAGACTGTAGAGTTAGTACAGGAACACCTGGATTGCCTTACATTTCAAGTGAATGCTTTGCTTCCAAATACTTCACTTTGTTTTCCATTAAATAGAGGTACTTGAACTGTAAGAACTTGTTTACAGGCTGTGTTTCTTCAGATGGCAGATCAAGCAATACCTTACTGATCCAGCAAAACGGCACAACACCTTTTTCTTTCACTCCTGAAAACTTCGGAAATTCAGCATGAAACATGAAGCCATTTGTAAGTGCGTTTCCTGATATTCTGCAAATACTACCTTCTTTACAAGACTTACAACTGAAAATTGCTTAGCACAGAAAAGGCAATTAATTCCTTGGGGTCTAATTCCATATTCCTTACTGTACTCAACTTCTTTTGAAGTCAATATTAGTGATGTCATTTTAATTTTCTTCACATCTGCCATTCTTATCTTAGGAAAAAAACCCAATCCTTTAATTCCACTAAAAATTCCTTGTAGACTGCCTTTTGTAAGTTTTGAAAATACTTCTGCAAAAATTAACATTCAGCGTATTCAGTACACACATGAATAAAACAGAGCAATAGAGGAAATGAGCAAACTATAATAAAACTGCTGATACCAGGTAAAAGTAAAGCCTTTCAAGAACACACGCATTAACACCTTCCTGACAAGTGAAGACAGCAGCAAAAATGGTCTAATCCCATTCCTTCCCATTTCCATCAACAGGAAACCCAACAACAAACTGGTGACTACAGGCACTGCAGCAGTACAACATGCTCAGTCTTCCCTTTTTGAGAAAGTCATGAGTTTACTTATTTTTCAGATTTACACTTTGTCAGATCTTCAATATCAGGAATTTCAGTCCCTTTATTCGCACTGTTCTACCACATACAGAGATTCATGAGAATGACATAATGCTGCGCGATTATCTAGCCAACAAACTGCTTCTCTTGTATTCAAAGAAATATGCCTACAGAAAGAACCTTTTTACACCAAAAAATATGTTTTGAGTATGAATACCTTTTGACTATGCTAGCAAGCATCCCTTCCTCTTTGCAGAAGTGAAAGTGAAGAATAGCTGTACTGAGACATATGATAAGTAAAACACCAGATTTTAGAGTAGGCCTTAGCAAGGGTGATTGGCCTTTTCTTTCATTATCTCCTACTGCAGAATGTCTACCTATTAAAAATATCCCAAGGCCACCTCCATTCCTTATTTTATTTTGGAATACTTTGTGCCTCTGGCAAACTACAGGTTTTTGGTTTGTTCCAAACCTTCTACCAGGCAGCTACAAA
This sequence comes from Bambusicola thoracicus, assembly GCA_002909625.1. Classification (NCBI taxonomy): domain Eukaryota; kingdom Metazoa; phylum Chordata; class Aves; order Galliformes; family Phasianidae; genus Bambusicola; species Bambusicola thoracicus. The sequence continues at coordinate 7,972 of PPHD01016774.1, forward strand.
TTCAGAAGACAACAGCTCACATCACATCATGCAGATCATTCTGAGTGACAGAGATACTATTTGCCTGCTAGATCACAAAGGAGATAAATCTGATAAAGTCTAGGTACAATGACAACAGAAACAGAACATGTTCTTGATTCTTAGTTTTCAAATACATGTTAGAAATACGACAGCATAGTATCAGAATGATTAGAGGGATGTTTAATTATTTAGTGGAACAATGGGGAGTGTCAATCATTTCAACATGCAATAGCTTTCATAGCCTAAACCATAATTCTTTAACACACAGTGATGTAGACTGTTGAATATAATTCTATAAAATGAAGAAAGCTACTTCTGACTTGTAATTTTTAAGGTGTTAACAATTCATCCCAGTCAAAAAGCATGCAGCTGACTTGAGTTTGATTAATATATATTTTGTCTTTATATTTTGATTATTTGAATTTTAACAGGTTCTTTTAATAGACCAAAGTGGTTTACAAAGCAACTAAGCTACAGAAGGTTATTTAAAATAAATCTGGCACCATAGAACAAAAAAGGTCTACTGCCTTTAATGGAGCAATTTATTTCTGCAAATAGTTACAGGGATCTAGAATAGTTACAGTTATTGGATAGGCTAATCCATTTATGAGCTCAATCATGAAAAAGAGAGTTTAAGCATTGAAAGATTTGTGGAAAAAAGCTGCCACAGCTTCATAAGGCATTTTCTGGTTTTCTCGGATGTCCACACACAAAGAAACCCTCAAATTTCATGAGCTTTGCTTTGCCCCAGCATTTCTTCACTTTGCACTGACAAATGACCGTAACAGTACCATTGAATGCTTTTGCTTCAAATATATTTTCAAATATTCTAGTTGACACAGAAGGCTTTGATTACTGAAAAATATATCACCTTCATGACATTATAAAGATTTACCAAGCCATTATGCTAATCCTATTCAGCTACTTGAGGACTGATGAGATCTCTGAGATCAGTAAATTGTGTTATTTACTTTCCAGTGTGTAAAACTGAAATACATTTAACTAAGTGGCTTGTGCATTAAGTAGAACATTAGAAAACTTCCTGTTATGAGACAATTAGACTACAAAAACGTTTGTCCTCCAGCATGTTGATTATGGTATATTCATTTTAACAAATGTCAAATCAAAAGTGGAAAACTACAAAAAATGCTGTTATTAACTTCAGAAAAGTAAAAAACTTTTTTACATCCAGAAATGGTGAAAAACATACTTGAACATATTTTCTTTGGATATGACAGGCGTTACCATAAATTCCTTCCTGATCAACAATCTCATCTTAATTGCACTAAAATTAAGATGTTGTCTCTGGAACCACGACCTTTTCTTCTGGACATTATCAAATCCTTTTGTGATGGTAATTAACTCAACTCACCTTTTCTGTTTTTCTCAGATGGAATAATATGTGTGTGGACAAACATGCATACAATTCTCTCTTGCATATTTTATTCCTTTAAAGAATGATAGAATAGCCAATGCTAAAAGGTTCCTCTGGTGATTGTCTTGTTCACCCCATCTGGCTCCAAGCAAGGTCTGCTAAAGCAAGTTGCTCAGACAGTTCTGAGTACCTTCAAAAATGGAGAGTTCAAAACCTTTTTCTTCCTCTACTTTTAAACAGAGCAAATGTTTGTTGGAAAAATCAACCTTTTCCACAAGTTTGTTTACTTCAGTTTCTTAAATTTTATCAAGTATACAACATGTATTCATGAGGGTATTCTCCATTCTAAATTGGCAAAATGACTTAGATAGTATAAATTAAAGACTCCATGCTATATGTTGTCTACCCTTAAGAAATAAACTTCAGAGAAAATATTGCTGTTAAAGCACAGCTGATCATAAATAAAATAAATATTTATGGCTTGGATAATACATCAAACCATTTCAATAAACATCAATTTGAAGATTGTGTACGACTTATTAGAAAGCAATTTATTTTCCAGATTGCTATCTGGTGAAGCAGATTACTCCCATTATCAGTCAACTTACTTAGTCTCTGAGCAGCCTCCAGGGCATCATCTGCAGAATCAGCCACAAAGAATCTCTGAACTGTAACCCCATGGTCTGCCATCAGCTTTTTGCTCTGGTACTCCTGCAGATTCAGCCATCGTCTAGGGGTTAATTGAACAGCCTAGAAAAATGAGAAAGGAAAATAACATAATGCTCATTAAGAACAGTTCATCAGAGAGTCAACTGAGCTCTTCAGGCCTGCGGCTATCTCAAGCCAGCAGCTAAACAACACTGTTTCAGAGGAAAGCTAAAATATGTTATTGATTCACTTAAATGTTAAGAGAATGCACTTATCTCTTCAAAATATTCTGAAAGCTACAGAAGATATTAAGCTATACAAGGTTCCCTGGGTGATCTTGGCTAGCTAACTTGTCTTACATTTAGGATTATCAGCGCAGACCAGCAAACTTCATTAGAACCACTTACATACTTATGTCAGCCTGAGCTGTAAAAATCCTATTTAAAAAAAGTTACCTTAAAACAAAAAATCAGTTTCATATTAAATCTTTACTTACACTAAATTTTAGATAATTTCTCCTAAGAAAATTATTTCTACTTATTCTATGCTTCTATTGTAGCACAGCTAGAAAGAACATCAAATAAAAACAAAAACAAAAAAACCAAAAACAACAGAATTAGCATCACCATGTAGAAAACAACATATTGATATTTTCAGTGCTCTGTTACCTGTGTCCAGTTAGTCACAAGTATGTTTTGCAGAAGAAGCCAGCACAACTGCACCAGCCATGCAAGGCTATTCGTACCTCCCATTCTCAACATCCACGCTTAGACGCTTCTGAGTGTATATACGCTTATATTTATCACGAACACAAAGATATGACAAAGTTATACAAATGCACACACATCAGATTTGCTTGTCTTGGAGGTAAAAATGTATTGTGTTGGCACTTCAGAAGTCAAAGGTCCCTCACTGAAGGATACACAGACAGAACTCTTTCTGCACGCACAATGAGTTGTTGCAGATAAAAACAAGAATTAAGGATCTGTTAACATTGTGTTATTGCTACAGTTGTGCAATGCAGAACAGTCGATTTCAAGTCAGTAACAAGCATAATAAATACTTCAGGCCCAGCTCTCAAACAACATTTGAGGTAAATGCAGTTTTAAGTTTTTTGTTTCTAATCACAAGAAACTTTTACTGACTTTTTTTTCCCTCTGAAGGTGTTAAAAGCACACTCATAAAAATACTATTTATTGATAATGATATCAATTGCACAGCAAAGAGTTCATGTTTGCACAGACCTAACACATCTAAGACAGACTGTACTTCAGGCATCCCTACAGACCAGTCAAGCCACTCTATTAGAATACAAAGGAATAACATTGTCAACTAGAAAAACAAGAGGAATAAAAAGTTATTCTGAAAAGTTATCCCATTACTCTGACTGCTGGCAACGGTATGAGCACAGCTTATGTCTGAGAAAGATGCTGCTCCCACATGGAGAGACGAAGCGCTGTCCTCCTGGCAGAGAGCCCACAGCCAGCTCTTGGTTCCTACTGAAGTTCAGGAGCACAGTATGCAAGCTAGTACTGCGTATTCAGAAACATCAGACAAAGAGGACTATTTACTATACTAATACTTTCATCTCTAACAGCATGATCAAAAATATTATCCTAATGTAACTATACAGTGAAAACAAAAACCGCCATGCTAAAGTTGTTCAATAATGCATACTCTTTATCAGAACACCAGAATTTCAAATGTTGCATTGCATCAAAAGCAAACCTCTGCTCGCTCCTACTTGCTTTGAGAAATAACACAAAAGACTGATGCATAAAGGCAATACAAAACCCATCTTTGCTGTATATAATCATGTTTTTTTTTTTAGTAAAACTGACTCCCACACAGCTTAAACAGCTACAAAAAGCTCAGAATTACACATTTTAAGTTCTTTTAAATGCAACCTGGTTAACAAATTTTAGAAGAATACAATGGCATATTGTCAGTATGCTCTATGCCTATGTCTAATTCCAGGTATCATACCAGCACCTCAGCACGCTTTATTCCCTCCACGTTACTCAGAGACAATGTGTTATTATGTTTATGCAGTGCCTTCAAATTACAATTTAAATCCACTTTTGTAATTGTTGACTTTTAGTTTGCTTTCCCTATTGTAAGATCTCTGTTAGGCTCCAGAAGCTATTGCTTCATGATGATTCCCACAAAGGGATTAACACTAGGAGCCAAGAGGGGACCTGAAAGTCAATTGTAACCTCCCGTTAAAGCAGGACAGAATTTCAACCAAAAGTTGATGCCACAAACCCACAGCTTGCCAGTAACAAGAGGAAAATTTATTCCAAAGAATTAGCAAAGCAGCCCTGAGGGTGACAAAGAAAATCCAGCCAAAGAAAGTTTGGCACAGAAACGAGAAGCCTACAAACGGAAGGTTAGAAGGCAGATAACTTTGTCTCTGTCAGTGTTACATGATGCTTAGGGAGACCAACTTCTAAAGGCCAAGAGAAGACTTTCAGCCAAGAGTTTCGACAAAAGACAGACTCCTGGCTGCGAATGTCAGACTTCATAAAGTAAGTTAGCACAGCCTACCATTGCATAGCAAAGTACACAATATTGAGAAAACTGACACAGTCTGTATTAGAAGCTTTGAACAGCAAGGAACATGAAAAAATTGCTTTAAAGCCCTTGCAGTATACACACCATATGTCTTGAGAAGCACAGACAAAATAAAGAGATGAAATAAAGCAAAAGCCTTGAATCTGAAGATGACTGCTCTTTCAAGACTATCTTGAAAACACACAACAGCTGTAAACATGTGTTTTAGGCTTGCAGCACAAGAAAAGTGATCACAAGATGTTAGGAATGTGAGTAAACATGATTCCTCAAACCAATTCCCAGTACAAAGATGTTCTGGTTGCAATAAAAGTCTGAAAGATTTAAAAGGAACAGCAACAAAAAGAATCAGTACAAGACTCTTGAAAAATCCTTGCCAGATGAAGTTCCTGACCCCCTCAAAAACATTTACAACAAGCAATCATAAGAATTTCACATGGCCTTGAAACAGTGCAAGTTGCTTGGGTAGCATAAATTTCCAGGCATCCTACATAGAAATACATACTCATGGTTGCCACTGCTAACACACACAGGTACAGCCTTCTGACAACCAACACAAGAGTCTGCAGCTATGCTCAAGCAGTTTAAGACATACCTACACTTTACCTGCTTCTTTACGGCAATGCTGCACTGCAATACAAGGAGTACAAACTTCAGCACAGGAACTCTTTCACTGCAGCTTGTGGAGGAAACACTGCAAGCAGTAGAGCAGCCTTTGCTGAGGCTTAAGTCCCTAAAGAGCATTTATATTTCACCTGTGTAAGCAGATGGCAGGGACTTGAAAACCTTCTACTGGTGACACTATTATCCTTTTCTAACAGCAAAACAAATTTAAAAACACATTTTACTAAACTTGTGTGTTCTTTTTACTATAAACACACCGTTTCTTTTTTTTATCTCAAGCTCTGAACAGCACAAGAGGGGAAGCAGGTTTAAAAATGCACCTTTTTAAACCTCCTGTCCCCCTTTTTATAAATGACACCTTATTTCTTAGCATGTTAGCTACAATTTCTATAGAAAAGGAACACTTAAAATCACTCCAAAGAGCATACATGAAAGAACTGAAAATCTGGATGGTATGTTTTCACAGACTGGGACAAAGAGAAATTAAAGGACAGAAGTATTCACAGCTCTACTGAAAACTTCAAACAGACCTTACCTTACTACAATACAAAAAAGGGAGTTTTTATGTGAGCTTTTAATGTCTTGTGTGCACGGTATAGATGGAGAACAACTCTTATTTGAAAATGATATATGCCAGGTAAGTTGAAAGGGTGTTTTTTCTTTAGTTTAAACCATGGGCAGAAGCAAAAATAAATGAGTTCTTGAAAATAAGCAAAACATCACTACCAGACACACCCACGATTTTATATCGCTTACAACTTTAAGTAATTATAATAGATTTAAAGAGGAATTAAACTCTTCCTGGTAGGACATTTTTTAAGATTAAATTGCTAATCAAAGAGATTAATAAACTTGAATAGGGCTCTTTTACAACTGATAACATTTTCTTAGAGCCTGACAACAGCTTCAAAACTCCAGAACCGAAATAAGCGAAAGCAAAGGCATCACGTGAACAGTAAAATGAAGCAAAACGAAGACAGAATGATGTCATCCAGTTCAAGCTTCACAGTGGATTTTCTCCTGCTGGCTAGAATTCTTTGGCACTTTCCACGAGTACCAAAGGACATGTGTTTGGGGTTCCTTTCTACTCTCACTTCCCTTCTCCACTTTACAAGAGTTTTGTTACGAAGTCAGACTCATAAAAACATGGAGCAAATATGTACAGACAGACGAAGCTTTCAGAAAAGCTCTGTTACAAGTAGTCAACTATTTTGCTCTCAACAAGCCTTATGTTCCATTACTTTATATACAGATACCATGCGTCTGGTCCAATTACATATGTACAGTGCTACTAAAATCAGCAACGCAGGCATACAAAGAAGTTAAACATCTTTTCCTGACCACCTTCACGGGGCAACGTGCTTTATAGTGTAATGGTTTATTGACTGCTGCTGCAGAAAAAAATTGATTGTTCACATAACCTGCATAACCTCTTATTTTTCCACCACTTGGTTTGGTTTATTTTATATAAAATACTATGAGTAGCATACAAATAATGTATTCAGAGAGCAGCCAGATTGGATTCTTCCACTACTCGGTTTGCCATTTCCTCAGCTAGCAACAAAACCAAAACAAACAAAAAAAGACAGGCTAAGTTATATAGATCGTTAATCTGGAGTGGAACTACGAGCACATTTTACAGCAGAAATCAGTTTCAATACATGAAAAAAAAAAAAAAAAAGATGTAGTAAACATTACAAAGAGACAATTTTGTCCTTATATATATGCACCGTTAACTACTCTGACGCACAACATCTTTCAGATGACCCAGGAGATATCCTTGCAGTGCTTGCTTTTTATGCGTGTGTTCTCTGTTAAAAAAACACAAGAAACTACCCTAATGTATTCACAGAAAGTTGTCAAGTTGCATGTTAACTACTTCAGCAAAATAGCTCAGGAATAATGTTCCATGTGTCCACAAATAAGAGCATTGGCAATGCAAGCTTCATCAAACTAAACTACCATATTTCTTCCATTTAGGAATCAGCACGCTGAGGGGTCACAGCTCAGCTTGTTCTTTCATTCTCTTGCTTCCTTAGTGAAGCCACCTCTGGGGGGGACTATTAAGCACTGTGTATTTTCCCTGAACATTGATGAGATGCTGAATTCTCCCTCTCTACAAGTATTTCAATAAACTGGAAAAGAAGGACGGAGAGGTCAATCTGGCAAAAAAAAAAAAAAAA
>PPHD01016775.1:0-11344 GCA_002909625.1 Bambusicola thoracicus
AGATTATTAGAAACAAGACATGTAAAAGTGGTGGTCTCCTTGTTGGTTTATCAAAGAACACCTTATTTCTTACCATCCTCAGTTTCTTTGAGACAACAACCAAGGAATGGTTTGCAGCACAGTGGAGAACTTCAGTGCCAGAAAGCCTTCAGCCTTCAAGTACTCCAGCAGCTTTGACTTTAACACATCATTCTGTAATGACATGGTCTCACAGAGCTCACACTGTTCAACTCTATAAAGATCTGTGCAATCTTTTCATATTAAAAACAACTCAGTAATACATCCTCCCATACCATTTTCAGGTTAGCCTCTGAGTTCTGGTAGCAATATGCTATCCTCATTCATGGTACAGAAAAGACATCTTCACGTTACATACAGTACTATCCATTCCTCACAAGAACAAACCACAGCAAGCAGATCTGTGGAAAAGTTTATGCCTTACCCACTAAAGTATAACACTATAGTTACGCTTCCAGATTTCACTCTGCCACTTTGTACCAACTGCTGTTGCAAAGGAATCCAGTCAACCAATCCCCATTTTCCAAAAAAAAATGGAAACTCTTTACCTACAATGAATGTTTTTGATCTGTCAGAGACACTCAAGCATCCAGTTCTTTACATGAGTTATTTATGAGTACTGATGCAGCTAACATAACTGACATACCATTTCCCCTCATTCCCCCTCCACTTTATTTCCTGCACAGCATTAACACTAACTCAAGCATTAATGCACTCTAAAATGCACTGACTGCATGGAGACTAATCTAATCTAAATACCTTGCTACTACAGCAAATAGAATAGAAAAGCCTTCCTAAGAAGGACCCAACAGAACAATGAATATCCCAAATGAAGCAGAGTCATAACCTCTATGTAATTGCTCAGTCTTTCTTATAAAGCAAACTTCAAGACACTTGAGATAACTCAAGACAGCTTTGCTTCTGCTATCAAAATGAAGACGAAAATAAACAACATTTTCAGTAGGCAGCAAGTAAATGAAGTTCAACAAGATGTGCAAGTACGATACAAATGAAGAACAGTGGCACATGAGACTATTGGATACTACCCTTTTCAAGGTATATAGTTATTCCTTAAGAATAATTCAGTCACTCAGAAAAAAACAGAAGGGAAAAAATTACAACTGTGATATTTCAAGAGGCAAGAACCACATTTCTGGAGCTGACTAAAACTATGTTAGTCCTAAGCTACATTGGAATGACTTCAAGACATTCTGTTATTAACTTACAGCCTCAAGTATCTTCTTCTCTTGTTAGAAGTACTATCAGATTTGCTTTAAGATGGAAAGAAAAAAAAAGCAGAACAGACGAAGAACAGCATTTGTCATAGAATTAAAGTAAAGCACCTATTAGAAAGTTTAATAAGCTAGAAAAAGGTCACGTAACCAAAGTTTTATAAGAGCAGTTTTCAAATTCATGCCAATAATACTTCAAATGCATCCACTCTTCACTATTTCCGTATGAATTCAGCACATACAGAAATCTACTTATTTTATGTACTTCTAACAAAATCAGTTTCCATTCAACTTACATCAGAGACACTCCAATGTACAAGTAAAATGTCACAGGTTAAGAATAAGTCATTCCAAAAACAAACTAATCTTCCCTTTCACCACATCCCAAGTCTTGGTTTTAAATCAGCAAATATCTATGACTTAAACAGAGACGAAGTCACTTTTCCATGTGTTCTTGTTGCAAAGCAAACACTATCTCAAAACAGCTATCCTTGCTAGAAATTAATGTTGTTCTTACTGCTAGAATACTCTCCACAGTCAATTGACACGCCATTATTTTGGTCTAGGTACTTCTTTCTGCCTCTAGCAGAGTCCAGAGGCACACAGGAGGCATCTATTACAGTCAGTATCAATACTCAGAGCATAGTTTTGTGCAGGGGCGTTCTTCACATCTCTGCTGGTCCCATCCACATTCCCCCAAGTACTTTCTGAATTTTAGCACATTTAGGCAAACCTTGGAGTATTCTTCCAGAGGACTTCCAGAGTTTGCTATACATTTAACCAGCCCAAATATGGTAATAAGAACTTTATCTCTGAAGATCCTCATCACAAGACAGTTTTGCTAAAGCACAGCTCTGCCTTTCTTATGATCAACTAGTCAAATTAAGATCGAGAACTTGGAGAATCAGTTATTTCTCACTCTTTAAGACAAATTCAGATCCAACAATCACCCAATAAACCAAACAAATTTGTTTTCTGAATACGAGTCTTTGGGAAGTGACAATCAACCAAAATGCTACAGATGCAAAACATACACATACCTTTTTATTCTGAGCAGACAGAATTGCAGAAGAGGAGTCGCTACCTTGATAACAAAAGCCAGCAGAAAGGTAATGAAAGGTCAGTTAGAAAAACAAAGAACAGTATAAGTGAAATGGACTGTACACAAATACCTAGTGGACAAGCTGCAATGACTGGCAATACCCAAAACTGAATCAGTAGCTTCCCAAGATGAAGTCCTCCATCACATATTATACCTGCAATACCTGGCAAGAATCATAGACAAATGGCCACAGAAACTGCTTGGGATTACAAAACAATATTCATTTTCAAATGGTGGTGCTTGGCAGGACCTGACCAACAACAGGAAAGTTACCACAAATGTCAGTTTCAAGTTTTATTTTTCACGTTGGTGAAATACAGCCTCTTCTCAGAGGCAGCATCTGTAGAACTGTTGTTACAAACACTTTTAATAAGCTAATACAACACAGATTTTGGAAAGGAACAAATGAAGCACAGGTTTCACACTGCAATTGGGCATATAGAATCATAAGTTACAGATAATTTAGAAATCTAATTTTATATACATTACACTGATCATTGCCCAGTCTTCATGCAAGTATAATTTCCTCTCACAGCCAACATTGTTTTTAGAAACCTTCTAGCTGTAGATGGTAAATTTTCACTTTAAATCACTTAAATGGTATTTACAGAAGTGTGCAAATTGCTTTGAAAGATAGAAACACTTACACATAATAGACAGCATCTTCTACAATTAAACATTTACTAAAAGGAAGATAACATTCCTATCACACTTTCATTGCCTAAAATAGGAGGAGTAGGTTATATAAAATAGACCATCTTATTTTCAGACACTTTCATTTCTGCAGATTTGGTCTTTGCAGCAACATTGCAATCAAAGATTAAGATTCTGCTAAGATCCAAAGAAGCCCCTTTAATTTCAATGGCAGCTGAACATGTTTAGTACAAGCTACTTCTGTCCCAGATTTTCCACGCTTGGCACAGGCTAAAAAGAAAAAACTGAGGGAGTGAGGAAAATAGTCTTGCTTTCCCCCATCACCAACATGAAAAGCATGCTAATTCATAAACTTTATCTGTAAGGGTCTATTAGTGTTGCAAGCACTAAAGCAAAGTCTGCAAGTTCTTCCACAGTATACAGAACTGCTTGTATGTCTTCTCAGATATATGTAACTGCACACGCAAAAAAGTAGACTCTTTGGGACCATTCAACAAAACTAATTTCAGAATTGGAAGCAGCAGGAAAAGCTTGAAGAAAATTACTTAGTGTTCCCAGTGCTTCTAAATGTGCTTCAAAAAAAAAAAAACGTCATAAAAACTCCCCATAAAAAGTGCATGAGGACCCTTCCTGAACAAATCGGAAAGCAGAAGGTGGAGCACATCACTCCAGCCTCCTCAATGGTGAAGAAAGAAGAGCTACAGGAAAGTCTTTGAAACCACCTTTTTTGCATACCAGCAATCATTCTGAGAAAAAAGTAATTCACTTCCTAAAATTTCATATAAGATATTCTATAGACCATTCTATAGACTTCTATATATAATTAATAACAAAGGAAATTTAGAATCAGACAGTACAGAACAAAGGTAAGCAGCTTTAAAAAGCCCTCAAACAGCTTTAAAAGAAAAACAAAGCTTATTGCATTACACAAAGAGACGTAACTGATCTATTAATTTGAGTAACAACTTTAATAGCAGCCATGCTTGCAATCACATTGTCACTTGTGTACCCACTGCACTGAGTGCTATCCACCTCAAGTAAAGTACTAGCCCTCAAAGTCTACCTTCATCACAATTACGTCTGATATGCTTGATATTTTTGAAGACGCCCAATACCTTAATGTGGCACAAACTGTATCAACACTTAATACTGTGGTCTGCTGCTTACTGAGCTTTGGACATCAACTTGCGCAGATCTTGAAAAGGTTCTTCTGAAAAAAAGACTGCAGATGCAACTTTTAGGGTTGACAACATTTAAGCATAAAGCGGTCAAATGAATGCGGACAATAACAAAGTTTGCAGAAGACAGCAACTTGTAATCAAATAAAATGGAGAAGACGCTCTAAAATATGGTTATCTTGAACTCTCAGCTAGTTTGAGGACTGCCATTTGTAAAATCTGTTCTATGCTTTGAAAAAAGGAAAATATTTGCAGATGAGATTATTAACTAGCAAACGAACACCTGAAACACTAAGCTCAAGCATACTGTTGAAACATTCCACCTAAGATTTTGCTAAATGTTTTCTCCAGAGCTTTATTTTCAATGCACATTACCTGCTACCTCCAGTTTCTTTTTTGATTATGATATGCATAAGAAACAGTGCTAGAAAGGTTGCCAATGCCTTCCATTCCTAACGTGTACATTATAAACACTGTGCACAAACGTATTTTGAAAGACTTAGGTCAATTATTTTCTTATTTCTTAAAGTGAAATGTGTGCATCTATATATTTAAGCTTGTGAAACTGCTCCATATTAGCTGGCTTAGTATTTTCTACAATCACATGGATATTACTTGCTAAATTTAGGATACTAAAAAAATATATATATTCCACAGTGGGGAATATTTGTTAACTGAATGCTCCTCTTAGTGATTATACTAGTGGAAAAATACGTCTGCCAGTATTCCTTAAACAATGTTAAACAGGAGATGAATATCCAGACAAATAACCTTACATTCAACTTTGGAAAAAACCCACAAACATTACTAGTACCAAAAAAGTGTCAGCTATTGAAATCCAGTATTTGAGACTTTGTGTTGTTCTCTTTACCCTGTGCTTCTCTTCACAATTTTGGTTTCTTTTTAAACTGTGCTTTTACTAAAAAATTACCTCCATTTTTCCCCCATCAATGGAAGGCAGAGCACTGAAGACGTTCCTACCAGATAGGAAATGAAATTTAAAGATGTTACAAGACGATAGGCATAATCATGCTTTTTCTCCTTGCTGCCCAGTTAACATTAGCATTCCCATATCACAATTGCAATGAAGCTCTGGTAAATCTGGTACCTTTGGATATGCTCAACGTCACAAATACATTGGATATTTAACATAACACAGGTGTGCAGCTAGCACAGTCCGCCAGAATATTCATCCTCTTCTTCATCAGCGTGAGAGCCCACTGCGGCTGGTCCTCTTGTTTTGTCTTGTGTAGCGTTTGGAGATTTCTTCTTGATTCCACCTCCTGGGACCACCAAGGTAAGACCAAGCTTGGCATACTAATAATAAAAGTACAAGTTTACTTTCTGTACTGTTATGCTCAGTACAGAAAATAGACTGATGCTGCTTTCAAAGTGCATTTTCCAGCTTAGAATAATAACTAGAATAATAAAGTTTAGAATAACCCCAGTGCTCATTTTCTTCCCCACTGAAACACTCTGAAAACTGGGAGATGAGACTTCTATTGATACCAAGCATAACAGAAAAGTTTGGCTGCATTATTCCAGAACCACTATAGAATCATAAAATGGTTTGGGTTGGAAAGGGCATCTAGTTTGAACTCTTCTGCCATGGCAGCAGAGTTACCTTCCACTGGACTAGGCTGCCCAAAGCCCCATCCAATTGGGCCTTGGATGCTATAGCTTCAGACATTCAATCTTTTTGAAACAAACAAAACCACCAGAATGTTTTCAGTGTGCAGCTCTGCATACATTATCTAGGTATGGTTTATGGTAGTCTTGCAAGTGTTTTCCAGCAGAAGCAGTGCCTTGGGTTTTACCATTCGATGTAATAGAATAGCCTTCTTGCCATCGGAATGTAACAACAGTGTGGGACTTAAAAGAAGGCAGGCAGTAAAATAAAAGAAAAAAAAGTAAAGTTCACAAGGCAAGATTACCAAGCAAGTCACAAAAAAATACATAGATGCTGCTCTCCTTTTCCTATAATGGACAAAAACCTCTCTTAAACTGAACAAACAAAAACTACCACAAAACTACAAATAATCTGTGAGAACTGCCTACTTACATCATTGTCCATGTATTTGAAGAGAGGCAAGTTACAAACTTCAGAAACTTGATCCTGATCTTGCTGATCATACCCTTCCAGAAGTTGCTCTAGTGCTGCACAGTCTTCACTTCCATTAAATCCTGGTATACTGCAGGAAGTTTACAGATCATTTAGGACATTTCAGCAATTTACTCGGTGCTCAGGTGTTCTATTTTTATAGGATCTTGATTAATTAGCAGAAGAGAAAGCAGCTGATGAGAACCTGATGGACTACTTACTCCACAACACACAACCACTTTGATTTTTCCTGGAACGCAGATTATATTCATAAGCTTCAACTTTCAGCAATACTAGTTTGCTGAGAATCAGACCACAATCACAGTCAAGCCAAGAATAGAGTATTAGAATTCTTCTGTTTCTCCTGACTAGTCATAAGCTTTTCTTCCAACTCATATGCAGAAAAAAATATGTAATTAATTTCTATATAAAATACAAATTGCAGACATAGAAAATACAACCAAGTCGTTTCAAGACAGATCTTCAAAAACTTGCTTCTAAAAATAATGATTTAACTTAGATATACATTCAAGTCACTTCACTTAAAACATAGATTAAATAGAAACATTATGTTTTACTGTTTTGTTACTGAAGTCTTAATGAAAGCTGAAACAGAGACTTTCATGAAAGCCTCTGGAGTCTGAGGCTAAACATTAATCCAGACTTGACACCAGAAATTTCTCTTGGATGTCTATGGACTACTTCCTTCAACTCCTCCGATTAAAATGGATCAGTTCTTACTTTCTAAATCATCTTTCAGTTCAAAGAAAAAAAAATGGAAGAAAAAAAAAAGTCTTGCTTCTCTTTTAACATGACAAGAGCAAGATCTTCTACATAAATATAACCAGAAGTGTAGTATGTGGGTTACTGCGTATTTTTCTTTAACAACGAACTTTTAGATGAATATTTCCCTCAATCTAACCACCATACTACACAGTTCCAATGACTGTACTAGGACGCTACTAATGAATGTTAAGTCTGCATTCCACACTTCCATTCTCAAACTATAATGAAAAGGTAAAATTACAACTTTTGAAGGGCTTCAACAAGACAGAAAGATTTTAATTATAATAAATCAGTTAGAACATCCAGAAATCCTCATTTTTAATTCCAACTATTTGTTTACAACAGGTAGTCTGCTTCCACTCCATTTGAAAGAGACAAACAAAAGAATTCCAACCACAACAGTATTTCACTCAGCTTTTAACAAGGAAAAAACAAAGAACTTCTAATTTACATCTCATTTCATCTGTTGCACTGAAGTTCTTCTTTATGACTAACTTCGTTTTATGTTCATTAGGAAGTACCACGTGGTAATTACTGCTGAACCCAATACTAAAAGAGTGAAAAAAAATTCCTGACAGCTGGCTACCTAACAGACAACGCTATTGTACTTTAAGTAAATAGACTTGGAGGCTTAAAACTTATTGACAGAGAAGGTTTCCTTGGGTTTTTCATGATAAATCTATATTAATGAAACACTCAGCTTAAAGTTTTAAATTTTAGGTAGACTTACCTGTAGCTTTCCCTCACGCACCTTTCTGCAGCAACATAATCATTTCTGTGAAGATGAACTAAGACTTGAGCAATAGTTTTCTAAACAAAGACAAACAAGAAACATGGGGGAAAAAAAGAACAAAAAAATAGAATGATAATTTCATTCTAAAATTGAACAAGAAAGTTGGAACCACACTATAATAAAGTAGTAAGCCAGATCTTCAGCTGGTATGAAATAGATTACCTCCTCTAACATTGTAATGAACTATTCCAACAAGCTTGGTCATGCTTTTTTCCTTGCGTGATTTGCTACACAAGTCACGTACTTGTGTAGCAAATAATAGTAGTAACTATTTCTACTAAGAATCCTGAATAACATCAAGGTAAATGCAGCTGAGAAGACAATTCACAGATAAATGGCATCCTATCAACATTGTAGCAGTGAAAAACAAGAGGTTAAGGAAACATTAACAACCACACATTCTCATTATCTAGCAAGCAATATACCTCTGAATCAAGAGGTACATTATGTCAGACAGAATTCAGCCACTAGCTTATGTTAGTTGAGAAAACCCTGAAATATCCTACCAGAAATTATCATTTAGATTTTTACCTTATAGCACGTTGGATAATTTTCAATTTCCTTATAAATACTTTTTTCCTTTTGAAGGGACAATGCAGCCTCATCCAATCTAAATTGAAACAAAAACAAGGAGTATCAGTGCCAGGAAACAAGCATAATGAACCCAACGCTCATAGGGAGCTGTTTAATACACATGCAAGTTTTCCTTAATAAAAAGCAACATAACTAAAATCAGCAGCAGATCTTATTAACAGCAGTTTTATATAAGGTCAGCAATCCTTTTTGCATACATGCAGGCCAACATCATCTCTGGCATTAATTCAGACAAACCTGGCTTTTCACAACATCGTACCAGATATATGCCTCATAATGCACTCTAATAAATGCCTGTATGTCATGAGGTTACTGTAAATCCAATATCCAGGAAGTACCAATGGAAATCATAGTAACTGTTTTCTAGTTTGAAAATTCCTTTTAACCACTATATTCAATTTCCTGAAATGAACAATAGTACATGAATTGCAATGTTACAGAGCAACCAAGAATTTAACGTGTACTAAAGTTACACTGACTTGCTCTTTCACGGAAAGATTTTGAAGTTACTTTATAAATTTATCTTTCTAATTATCACTGCACAATAAGGTTTCTTGTAAGCAGTCAAACAGATGCAGACAATTTCATAAAAGAACTACATGCTTTAGTAAAGCAAGTCTAAGCTGAACCACAGGTTAGGTCTGGTGATAGAAATAAATGCTTCAAATAAGATGCCATGGAGAATCCAAGGCACATTCTCAGTCTGGGATCAGATTGCTGCTAATAGATTACTTCCCTCGGATTAATTTCCCTGTTTTATATTCCACAGCTGTGAAAGATTTCCAAGTACCTTCTACAAATAAGTGCCTGAAAAAAAAAGCTCCTGAACTTCTTTAACAACTAGTGAAACTGATGTATGCCTTTTAAAGATGTATTAACAAAGAGGAAACAAAGCCCTGCAGCTCATATTCTTCTATCTCAGAACAAAAAATAGATGACTCCTGAATATGGCAGTCCGTTACATCCCACAGAAACTTTAATCTTATCTTGGAGTGTGTCTTATAGGTCCTTTCCAACCTTGTGATTCTATGATTCTCAGAGACATAAATAATGGTATATCAAGCCAACAAGAAGAAAAAAAGAACAATGAAATTGCCCTTTGAAACACAGATTCAACTATATGTAAACAGAATTCTACATAAGCAATACCTGCGTCCTCGGACTAGAAGTCTTGATGCCTTCCCTAACATTTCTAATGCTTGCCGTAAACGTTCTTCATTCTAGAGAAGAGCAAAAAGAATTCACGTGCTCATATTTCCTTTGTATAGGATTAAGACCATTAGACCTTAACCTAACTATGTTGTCTGTAACTAAGAACTGTTCTGCTATACCAACACCTCACAGACTCAATGGAAACACAAAGAGTATTAGTCAGCTTCTGTATAGATCTGGAGAGCAAAAAAAGCATCAATGCTTACTTACTAATCCAGTAATACATGGCAAATGCCTGTAGGGAAGTATGTCAAAGACAGCAATGAAATGGCTCATGGGATGGGTTGAATTTTAAGCAAACTGTTCTTGTACCTTCAAGGATTTTGAACTGTTTTAAGCTACAGGACTGCAAAGCAGCCACATTCCCCACCCTCTGGACTGCCCAACAAGAGGCAGAAAAACTTGACAACATACAGAGCTCACATTTGGTCAAGTCCCAAAATGAGAAAAGAACTGACTTTTTATAATATCAACGAAACAACTCACAAGCCAGCCTTAGATATTTTGTTAGCATTACAGCTGACCCTAAACACCAATTCATTCAAGTTGGTTTACTTTCTGGCAAAGTTATCTGCTGGTTAAGAAAAAAAGCACAGCTTACTTCAAACACTGATGCTGCTTGTTGATACAGCTGTACAGCCTTCTCTGGGCTCACATTTTCTATTAATCTGGAATAAAGATAAGTCATTTCTCAGATGAAAGCAGGGACAGAGAGAGGGAAGAAAAGCAAGGAGATACCTCTGCCCCACATTCATTCTGGCCACCAATACTACAAGCTTACTTCCCAGCCCGTTCCAGTGCAATGGCTGCTGTATCCGGTGTCCCGTTCTCCAGGTACATCATGCTGGCTTTCTCTATCAGCTGAACAGCTTCAGGGAGCCTCTGCATCTCCTGCAAAGAGACAGTCAGAGGGACACCGCTGTCAGGAACTGTGCTTATGAAACAGCTGTAACACCATATGTACGGCATACACTATAATATATTGTGGCATTTCAGCTCATTAGAAAAAGTGACAAAATACAATAGTATACAAATGTGCCTTCTGTATTATCACACATTTCAGAACGGGTTTAGCAGTGATTCTGGCACACTCTAAGTTCTTTTGAATAACCACAGGGAAGGAAACTAACAGGCAGCCTTTTCACACCCACAGTGAGTCAGACTAACCAGCTCATTTCCTCTGTAAACTTTGATATAACTAGAAACAAAAATTTGTCTTTCAATCTTTAATTTAAATCTTTCCATCTTTAAAATCTAATTTAACTAGCAGCTAGACAGCATCTAAGCAACATGCACTTAAGGATTCTGGTGACATATAACCTACCCTACATCAAGTAAGTGGAAAAGAGATTTTTTTCTTTCACATAAATACCTCAAGCAAAAATGTTAATTCCATCATCCTATGAAATCAGTACTGGATAGTGATAGGACAAGGGAGAATGGTTTTAAACTGGGACAAGGGGTTTAGNACCTACCCTACATCAAGTAAGTGGAAAAGAGATTTTTTTCTTTCACATAAATACCTCAAGCAAAAATGTTAATTCCATCATCCTATGAAATCAGTACTGGATAGTGATAGGACAAGGGAGAATGGTTTTAAACTGGGACAAGGGGTTTAGGTAGGATATTAGGAACAAGTTTCTCCACCCAGAGGGTGGTGACGCACTGGAACAG
>PPHD01016777.1:0-15392 GCA_002909625.1 Bambusicola thoracicus
TCAACTTAAGTACAGCTGTTCTGACTAGAAAATATTAAAGATCATATTAACTACCTGAGCAAGCAGTATTTGCTTCTTTCTTTTAAAAGGTTAGAAACAGGAGGGAGTAAGTTAAATACAAGGTTTCTAGTCGAAGCACAGCCATCTGCTATACAATCTGTGTGCACTACTTCAACCATAGTTCCATTTCTAGTTTTGAACAACTTGTCAAGAATTGGAAGATAATAACATCCAGGCACCATATTCTTTGACTTCCATGCCAGAGGTACCACCAAACCATTAACCAGCTCTAAGGCAGATACTATAATTGTATTTAAAGGCAGGATTTGGGAGGAAAAGAACAACAACACAAAACTTGTCTTATTTCTTCATTCAGACAGCTTGTCACTAACCATGGTGCACTTCAACATTTTGTACAGCATTTGCTAAGCTATGCAGCTTATGTTTGGGCAGTTATTGGCCCTGCTCCAAAGCATGCTTAAAATGACCAGGGAGAAACTGTGCAACAGGAATCAGTTGCATTCTGTTATGTAATGCAAGCATTACACTTACATCCTTAGCAGCATGTAGGAACCACTCTTTGGCCGTTACTGCATTGGTGATAGTTTCTTGGGTGGTGAAGGTCTGAGAATCAGAAAACGAAGACACATTTTATACTTAAAATTGAAACAAGTTCAGGTTGCTAAAACATCATTCACAATTAATGTGTTGTAGTTATCTGGAATTGAGTCTTAATAGAGAGCTGTTACCATACTACAGACAAAAAAAAAAGCAAGCTTATCAAACCAATTTATCATTTGGCTGGAACTGGAATCATTACTCCCTGTTTCCTTCCCTCCCTACAAGAAGTGTACAAACCTGAAAACTGAAGTTTTCTACCTTAGGTTTTCACTAAATATAAAGTCTTATCACTCAATTAAAAAGGAAATAATTGAGCTTCAAAACAGGACAATTCACCTGGACTGTCCTCTTGATCTTTAATTCCTTCTATTCCATGAAGCAGCACTCATTTCTGCTAGAAGTATTTTGCTGATTAAGCATTTTCCTGCTTCATGAAGTGTGCAAAGAAGTTCAGTCATGCAGATCTACAAGGATCTGCAACCATTCTGAGGAATTCAACCATCAAAATCTTCCTTTAAGAGTGAACGCTACATTCAACCTACTCTCATCCATCTCCAGACGTATTTCATTATGAAACAAGCCTGTTATGGCAAATAAAAAATGCCATTCACCCTCTTCCAAAGATATTTAATTATCCAAGTACAGCTTGGCAAATAGAAACTGAAGTGTTACTCTTAATCTGGCAGTCTTCTAAGACTTTGACCCACAATGCCTGAACTCAATTATTCAAAACTGACCATTAGCATTACTTTGTGAAGTTTTCTTATTACTCCATAAGTTGCTCTGCCACAGTATTGCCAAAATAAGATAATGAGCACCAGAGTAGAACACAGCCAGCATTACACACATTCATTTGTTGCTGATTCTGTCCTCAATGGTAAGAAGGGCCTACTGTACTTCAGAAGTGAAACAACCCAAGTTATGTAATAAAGAATTCAGTTTCCTCTGATAAGGAGGGAAGCAGTACGTCCTAGTCTGCATTTCTCAGGCAATGATGGCAGGTAGTAATTAAGCATAAAGTTAAAGAATAAGCTTGCTAACAAGCTGAGACTTAAAAGGGCAGCTATTACATTTGTACTCAAAAATGAAGTGTCATCTTAAAAAAAAAACTACCATCAGCTTGTCTTTGCTTGTTGATAAAGCAAGAAGTTTAGTATTTATAGTGCCCAAGGAAGCCAGCATTTATGTTATTTAAGGTAGTAGTAAAAGATCTTCCAGAACAGAATGAAGATTCCCAAACTACATTAATGTGAAAAAACAAAACACAGCACTACTGACCAATTAGCACTGTACTTTGTAATAAGCAATATGAAAGACCACAAGCAGAATAAGGGAATGTGATGAAATCTTAAATTTTGAATTTAATGTGAGATGACACAGCCCACCCACAGCAAGGTACAGCAAAGCAAACTTTTGAGAACATAACTTAAATTTCTGTTGACTGAGAAAAATTCAAGACAACATGAAATTGCTCATGCACTACTTGTGTAGGCTGGCTGAATCATTTTCAGTGCTTGAGTACTGTACCCCTGAATATGTCAGTAGCAGTACGAGCTTTAATTCCAAGTTTAGGAAGAATGAGAACAGGAATTTTGAGAAATACGTATCTGTAGAGTGAACTAATTTTGATCTTCCTGTGGAAGAATCTGTTTTGACTGAATCCTTCATCACTTGAAAAAGTCATACCAGTGACATTAGACATACCTTTGATGCAATGATGAAGAGTGTGGTTTCTGGGTGGAGCTCAGCCAGGGTTTTGGCTATATGAGTACCATCAATGTTAGATACAAACCAAACACGTGGACCTCCCTTGGAATACGGTTTCAAGGCTTCAGTTACCATCAGAGGCCCCTAGAGAGAAGCAACATTTAGGCTGTTTTAATTGCATATATATACACACACAAAAAAGATGAGAAAGATGCATACAAGTCAGGAGCTTACCAAGTCAGAGCCACCAATCCCAATATTGACCACATCAGTGATAGCTTTTCCAGTGTAGCCTTTCCATTCACCACTACGAACTTTCTAAAGAGGAGAAAAAAGAACACAGTAAGTATTTTATGCTATTTATATGTTGAAGTTAACAATTCTAACACTGGAAGCAGGCTGTGTTTTCAAGTACTACTGTAGAGAATCTCCTAAGACAACTCAGTTTTATACTACCTTCTTCAAAGCAAGTGTTAACTAAGTGCATAGCTACCAGTTAGAAGTTTAACGTACATATTTAAAACAAACTGTAAAATTAAACCTTGCCTTCCTGAAGGTGAACTACTATGGCATTTACAACAAGTGAGTATAAAAGCAAAATAAGCTAAAAATGAAAAGAAATCTTAGGTATTGAATTATTTGCATGAGATGTTTGACTCAAGTTTTGTTGTGTTTTTTTTTTTTAATGTGTTCTTAATTAGCAAAATCACTTCTAATAAAAGTTGAAAACTATCATATTAATAAAGCCTTGGAGGTGACACTTATGGGCAAGCTAAGCATCTGAAAAGCTTTTCTACTGCATATTTATGTACATTTTGCATTGAAATTTCTGAAGTTTAGCTTTGAAGCATATGGAGTTCTCTGCCCTATTCTTGCTGGATTTTAACAGTTATTGAGTCCCAACAAGAAAAAAAATACAATCATTAAGCAATATCAAAACACTGGACTGGTTTCTGTCCATCATGTACTATCCATGCATTAAATCCTACTCAAATCCCTAAGGGATTCTTTTCAGTATCATGTACACTCCTATGTGAACTCCTCCATTCTAAAGCATTGTATCTACAACAATTTAAGCTGTTGATTATGCTGATAGTTGATCTCCTTCTCTGCAGATGTTTTTAATCGAAGGCTTTGTTTTACTCCTGCAAATACAGAACCAATTTTAGTAAGCACCATCACATGCCTGTAAACAATGTTGCCATGGTTCTTAAATTCCACCTGCCTAGGTGAATCAACTAAAACAAGGATCTTTGTTCATCTTTCTAAAGATGCTGCTTAAGATTCATTTTAAATCTGCACTGGAAGTGATATTCCAACTGGTGATTTACAGCACAGTAAGTCATTCTTAGAACAACTATAATTCCACATTTGAACCTGTAACATTAGAAACCTGCACAAAGAAGCAGAGAACAGACTGTGAATCTGCCTACAACCAGCACTTGGCAATATGCATAACAAGGGAACATGACTGATTATAGAACATAACAAGTTATGGTGGTACATGATACCTGGCAGAAGTGTTTCATTTTGTCCAACACTTTGTTTACTTCTGGAACAACATCCTTCCCATCTACAAGTATTGGGGTATTGGAACGATTTCTCAGAGCAATGTGAAGCACAGCTCGGTTCTGAAACGAGGGGAAAAAAGTATAAGTCAGAAGTAACTACAAAGTGTCCCATCCAGAAGGTAGTACAATCTTTAACACCATCAAAAACTCCTCAGATTAACTCAAATTGGCAGCAGTCATTTGTGTGTATGTGTAATGGACATATTAAGTCACAGCCTGAACCAGTGATGGAGCACCTGGTGGGAAGGGAGGGCCAACCCAGGGGAGCTCAGTGCATGCAATGCACCTAAGTGACTGGAAGGATGAAGACAAGATCCACCTCTTCCCAGCCCTCATTTAAGGGTTGGCAGTGGAGGTGGGGGTCTCTCTCTGGACATCCCTGCCTTCCTAAGGCCTTCCAAAGGTAAGCAGTTCTTTTCCTTCATTTCTGTGGCTGCTGCATTTGGGCACATTCTCATCTGCTGTAGCCAGAGACGTTGTCACGCCGCTATTATCAACCCCTTATAGCAGCTACCTAAACACCCTCACTTCACAGAATCAGTGCAGAGGGCTCACAATCTCACCAAGTAAACAAATAGGTTATTGTAACTACTTTAAGGAGTGCGCTCAAGATCCCTTACAAAGCATTGAGTATTTGAGGCTCAGAATTCAGCAATGTTCAAGTCCTCAGTAACACACTTTTTTCAGTCCTACAAAGAAGTTTTTCTATTAATAATGATACTAAGAAAACAAAACAGTTCATTTCTTTGGTATTTTCTGTCATCTAGGAGTCCCTTCCATACACAAATATGTATTATTTTTCATCAAATGCTGAGATACAGTAACTACATTATTCTATCCACAGGCCACAATTAAGGTTCCTTGAATATCCTGCACAGCAGCAGTTGGTATCCATGGAGAAAAAACCCTCCTATTAGCAAAGAATTAGCATAGCAACATGCATGCTGCCACAAGTCAAAACACTGAAATCTGACCTCTGACTTGCCTGTTCGGGAGCTTATGGTTTTAATCTAGAGCAAAGGAGCTGTAGTCAATACCAATGAATAAATTAAATAATTTGTCTCCTGTTTCATTGTTCCTCATTAAAATGAGAGGCACTGAGAGACAAAGACCACACCAATAATATACTCTACCAAGTTATCATTTAAATACAAAATACTCATTCAAAAAAAATATTGAGTTTGTGGTTTGAATTGTTAATAATGAAGATGTATGTGCTTAAATCTGGAGCAAACAGATTTGTGGTTTGTTTTTTTTTTTAAACTCTTAGCCATGCAATGGTATTACTTGGTGAATACTGTCATTATCTAACTGAACAGATTTTTCTTCATCAAGACAAGTACTGGCATTCAAACTACTGTCTACTGTTATATAAAAATACTTCCCAAATTTTGGTAGGAAGTAAAGTTTGCCCTCATAACAAGTGGTCACGTATGTGCTACCTTGTAATGCACTGTCTTTGCAGCATATCAGGCTACAAGTTCTAACCCATCAGGACGAACACCTGGCAATATCATGCTTGAGTGTGCTATAAAGAATTTCCACCTAAGGACCAACCAAGCAGTCAATGCCTGCAGCACCAAACAGACATGTCTTAAATACTTACGATAAATATCTAAAGAATGCCCTAAATCAGAATAAGAGTAGTGGACAAGTCAGTTCTCGCACCCTTCTGTCTGGCTGCTCTAGGCTTATTCCATCATGCTATTTGACAGCAATCTGTTCAAAGCCCCATCAACATTTCACAATGTCCACACGTTCATATTCCATAACCAAATCAATTTGCTATTCTACATTAATAGAAAGTGATTTACACCAAATTTAATTCCAAGTCAAATTCTGACCAGAAATTAGAAGTAGCCTGAAAACAAAAAAGACTCAAGTCATCACATAGTTTACTGTTAAATGTAATCACCATATTCAGACAGTATTGAAGTGGGGAGCTAGCAGCTGAAACCGACCATCATACACTGTAACAGTGTGCTCAAGTGCTACCAGGGAAAGTACATCCTTCTGTCAAGTCTTCAACCACCATATTTACTTTCTGGTAAACAGTGAAGAATAACTCTAACCCTAACATTCAGCCAACCAAGCCAAAGGAAATACTTAGTTCTGCAAGTTTGCCTCAAACATACTTCAAGGCAGGCAAACTAATATTGAATATATATCCTACATAAAGGATTCCATCCTACTTTTAGTTTTAGAAAAAAAGGTGCAGTTCTATCCTCTGTATGTTCGCGCAAAGATTTAAACATTATAACTCTCAGCCCTACAGATAGGAATATAATCAGTCTTCTTGAAATATGTTGCTAATTTTTCAAGAGTTTATAGTCTCTACTGGTAGAAGTACCCAAAACTAAGCAGCTTCAGTAACCCAAAGCAGAAAGCCTTACATAACCTTATTCACATTTTCTTCTGTCTTTGTGAGAGCTGTTGAAATTTCTCATGTAAGTAATGAACAAACATTACAACCACCTTCAGCATTTCAAAGTAGCAATTACAGTAAGTTTTCTGGAGACTCATCTCTTACAAAGATGCCTGAACATCCACAATTACACACGCACAACTGAGGGGAAAAAACCATGGACAAAAATAGCCTTACCTCAGTGAAGTTGATCTTCTCTCCACTGAACATTCGTTCTCTGGCACTTTCCACACCCCTTGACTTCGCCTGAGTAATGTAAAAATAGATTCCTCTTAAAAATAGCAAGAAGTCAACACGTACTGCAAAGGTCCAGCTAACAGAAAGGAGAGTAAGCATTTACCACAAGACAGCCAAAGAGAGACTGTCAGATGAAAGACTCACCATATGCTACTTGAAAAAACAGATTCTCTCATTTTAAAGCAAGTATTTTTATGCATGCTATTTATTCCCTTAAGAGGATATATAGCAACCTACAAGAGATGAAACTAAGTCTACTCACTGCATCTTCATCTTGTCAGACTGCTACAGGATCCATTTATGATAGTTTGTAACAGAATAGATAGTATATAGAACAGTTAGAATAGATAGTTTGTAACAGAACAATTAGAAGAGTAGCAGAAGTGGCTTTGCTGTTTTAAAACTGTATCCCACTCGGTGTGGCTGAAGCAGTACTTAAAGGGCTGTAATTATGCACAGCAAGCTGAAGTTAATGACAAAAACTTCTTAAAATACCTCCAACTACAAAAGAAATATCAAAACTACAACAACATGATATGTGAAACAACATTTCAGTTGCAGGACTACAAGTCATCGGCTTTTCTTACAATTTCATATTAATCCCTTATTTTGCTGCAGATTTCAGTAACAGTATGAGACACCAACCAGTCTGCTACAGAGAACAGGTCTTTTCAGTGAGCTCAATAGAGATCCGGGCATTGAAAAATGACCTAACTCCACATAGCCAAAGGATAATGCAAGACTTCCAACAATGCCTATTAACACTTACTAACGAGTGATCTTGAGCTTGGAATCGAATTCAGAGCTAAATACGTATAAACAACACTAGAGTGGTCAGTTACAGGTAAGAGTTATCTTTTTTAGAACACTGCATTAACAAAATAGTTTTGTTTATTTACCAATTCGATCAGCATTTTCATCACTTCTTCTGTAACCAGGTTCTTCGAGTAGTCCAGTAAGATATCCCCATGGTCAGTATTCAGAGTCAGGCTATCAAAACAAACGCTTCAGTTAACTGCACATTTATGAAGAATTTTCAGCAAGACAACGACAACTCTACAGGTTCAGTAACTTGAGCTCTTGTTGGTCTAAGTTAGTAAAGAGGACCTGAGAGACCAACGGGCCCCATAAGTTGTACTGTCTAGTAAATCATCTTACACATCATTTTAACTCAAGATTGCTGCTTCAAATGAGTTATTGTGTCAATTTTCTGTTTGTAAAAACACAAACACGATGAAGTATATTTAATACATAGCTGCATAATCACACTGCTTTTACCAAGCCACTAGCCTTCTCCAACAATTAGGTTTTTTCCTAATACACAACAGGTAAAAAAGCTTCTGTTACTAAGAAAACTAAACTGCTTTCAGTTACATACAGGCCATTTCAATAAATCCAGACATATTTGTTCCTATGGTGACATGAGAAGAGTTACTTACATGTCTATACAACTTCACAAAGAGAAGTTACCTGCCAAACACAATGTAGAATTATATCCTGTTAGTGCAATGCACAGCCTCACTTTGCTCACAGCCTCAGTGGATTCTCCATATGATTTTACCAACGCTTATCCAAGAGCTATACACAAGGATTTCAGAAGACAAATACCTCAGGTTTACATCTGAGTTAAAACAGTAAGACAGTAGTCTGTTAGAAGTCAACTAAACCCTTTTGTATTCACTAACATCATATCCAAATGAGAATTTATACAGCTCCCCTATTGCCCTTTACTCTTTTCTACCAATTTCTTTGCACTAATTAACAACCTAATGAATAAACATTTACTCTGAACTCACACATCTAAGTCACTTGGAAGCTTCAGACAAAAGCACAGCAAGTAACTTCTCCTAAGTTGCTCACACTTCTGCTCCACATGCTTGACCATAGGAAATTGCACATATCTAAACTGATGGTATTTCTGCCCTGCTTTTTCTTTTCCAATATTGAGGCCCCATAGCATTCACTGTTATCTCAGTACTATCTGGGCTAGGAACTTCACAGGAGGAAACACAGCATAGTTGCTATTCCAAAAAGATATGATGGAGCAGGCAACGATTTGGACAGGAAGAGTGGGATGGATGGAACTTGTAATAATAATCAGCAAGGCCTGGACACCTTGCTGGTTTCAATAACTTAAAGAAAAATACTGGAAGAAAGTGCAGCCAGATGGCATCCCGAGACATTATGCAAGAAGCAGCAGCAATGGCTACCAGTGAACACAACAGATCCAACTCCCCACTTCCCACGCATGAGGCACAACGCAGGCACACATCCTAATCTCACCCTGAACTCTTGAACCAGGAGTTCCACCCTTTCTTTAAACAGAAGCACAAAACCCTTCAGCTCAGCCGCACTCTGCTACACTATCCATTCTGCAATGCGGCATCCGATGGGAGCGCTACCCATGTGGAACACCACTTGTCACGTAAGCCACATCCACACCTAAGTGATGCAGCCCGTCACTGGAAAGCAGAAGGCTCACCATTCCTACACCCCTTACATCTGGGCAGCACACAAAGCCCAAGGTGTGCCCTACAGGTCCAACCACACAGCACCGGGAAAAGGACACGTGAGCTTTCACAAGTGGAGACAAGACAGAAGGAAATAAGGATCTATACCACATAGGACACAGCCAGTGAGTGTTAGGTTCCTATAGTAACACTTAACAGATATGGAGTCCCTGAGGCAAGGTGCTCAAATTGAAAATTGGTGTTATTCTCAAGTTCATACAACACAAGTTGAGAAGCACTTTTAAATGGGTATAATTTTCTTTTCTCCTCCAAAGAGAGTCAATGACTTCATGCTCATTCTCAGAAGAAATGACTGCCTTCATAAAGAAGAATTTCACAGGGGGCCTTTGGGAAGCCCCCTGGGCCCAGCTCTCAGCAGATACCAGCCATGGGCCGGGTCTGCAGGATGACAGCAGGGCAGAGATCAGTGACAAGTGTGCAAGCTGATCTGTCCAACTAAACCTGGCTGTCTGTTCAGCACTTTTATTTGCTCCCATGAAGTTCTCCTGGAAGTGTGTGATGCATGGATTTATCATGAAAAGAGGACCAAAACCACAAAGTGAAACTACAAATCAGATGACTGCATTCCAGGGGTGCACGCTGACTGCTTCCAGTATGAAGTTGCACACAAGAGTGTGCATGCTTAAAGCATCACCTGCCCAATAACTTTCAGTTAATGGCACACAGTTGCAGCATAACATCTGAAGTCTACAACACAGTCACAAGAAATTCAATACAGACTATTTGAAATCAAGACCAGACTTTAACTATAAAGTACCTTAATGAGGTGACAGGTAATAGGACTAGACTTCAGTGCCGCAAGCAGCACCTCAGTTATATCTTAGGATTTACTCAGCCAGCCTGCTTTGCGTTCCTTTGTCCTATGGATATCAGGAAAGCCTTGGAATGCATGGGAGATAATGAAAAGCTCACAAGCAGAACATTATTTCTTACTGAAAAGAGACTGGTCTTCTCACAGTTAAGCAACATCCTGTTACAAGAGCCAGATAAAGTCAGTGGTCCAACAACACAGCACACCTTTTTCATCCTTGCAAAATGGCCACGTGGAATTTTACACGTGGCGCTTCATTACAATTTAAGTAGCATTTTATTAGCTCAAGAAAGAAGTCACTTGTCGATGCTTCCTACAGCATCCCAGATCACGTGCAACAAGTCCTGTCTCCGCATTTAAGAGCGGAGGCTGTATGTGCACCGCCCGGCTTACGTGGAACTGAGCACCAGCAGTGCGCTTCCACACACACAGCCCGGCCTGACTGCTGGCACAGCCCAGCAGACCTTCCGTCAGCCTGCAGAGCACTCACAACAGTAGCACCATTTTACAGACCGAGGACACTAAAGGCTCTCGCGCTGCTCCCACGTCTTACTTCCTTCAGGAAGAAGGAAAAAAAAGCCTTGCAAGGTGCTGGCGACTACGAGGGCTGCAGGAGTTGAGGCAAGCGGGGCCGCTTCGGGTCGGGGGCCGGCTCTGCCCCAACCCCGGGGGCACTGAGGCGACTCCGGCCATCACCGCACTCATCTTATCGCGGCGCTTATCATGACTAAGCACGCGGCCGCGAGATGGCCGCCCCACAATGCCGCCGTGCGCGCCGCAGCAGACGCTGTGCAGCCCGGCACGTACCCCGCTACAAGGATGAGTCAAGGACGAGCACGCGCGGCCAACGCGCTCGGGGCCGCCGGAGGAGCCCCCCCCACCCCGCGCCATCCGCCGCAGCCGGGCCGGGGGACGCCGCAGGCCCAGGAACGCGTGCCCGGCCCGCCAGCGGCCTCCAAGCGCTCGCCTCGGCCTCGGCCGGCGGCAGCCGCCTCTACGCCGCCCCCGGAGGGCCGCAGGGAGCGGCAGCGAGGCGAGCGGCGGCGGCCGCCTCCTCCAACCCGGCCTTCCGCGCACGCCGCAGCTCCTCGCGGCCCCGCCAGGCCTCGGGGGGGACCGCCCCAGGAGGGCGCATCTCCTCCGCTTACGGCCAGTCTTTCCCACAGCGCCCACCGGAGCGCGCCGCAGGGCGGGAGCCCCACACGGCCCCGGACCTCGCACGCGGAAGAACCCTCAGCGGATCGCCCCGCTCGGCTACGGGAGAACGGGAAGAGCCGCTTAGCCTCACCTGAACTTATGGAAGCGGTCCTTGTCGGCCTCGAACAGCTGCCGCAGGACGAGCTTGGATGCGTTCGCCTTGTGCCACTCGAGCAGCTTCTTGAAATGGGGGTCTGCGGACAGCGGCATACCGGCGGCCAGGCGGGGACCGAGCAGACGTGCAACGGCGATCACGGAGAGTGAAGTGGCCGCTGCCGCCCCGCCTTTATAGCAGCGAGCCCGGCCCCGCCCCGGCTCCTTCCCCTCTGAGATTCCCTCCCTGCCGCGCTGGGGTCGGAGCCGGGCCGGGGCCGCACGGAGCGCTGTGGTGTCTGAGAGCGGCTCCCGGGGCGGGCAGCGGTCGCGGTCACGCGGAGGTGCGCGCCGTTATAAATCTGCGCGAGCCCGGAGCAGCCGTGTGGGGCTCCGCTGAGCTCCGCCGTTGGATTTTAACCCGGCCGGCCTGGTTTCAACCTGTCTGCGCGGTTCCGCGCGACGCAGCCCGGCCGAGGGCTACCAGGGGCGGTGCCCTGTGAGGGCTCGGCACGCGGCCTATAAGGCAGCCGTAGCGCTCCGAGCCCCCAGCTGGCACCGAGGCGTCGAAATCCCCGAGCAGCTGAGCGCAGCATCTCCGGGCCGCAGCTTCAGACATGTCAGCGCCGCGCCTCGCCCCGGCCGTTACATAAGGGCTCGCCCTCCTGAGGGCAGGCCGGGGCGGGCGGCAGCTGCTCGGTGCCGTGAGCAGCGCGGCTGTGTGGAGCACGGGCGTGCAAAGGCGTATGTCAAATTCTGGAGATTATGCTCCTGGGGCTTAGGTGAATAAATCCCGGTGAAGTCATATTTTAAGCGCCTAAGCCCCTCTGTGGATCTGAGCCTAAATCAGAGTCACTGAGCGTGAACTTGGCACGGATCGCTGCAATCACAGCCCAAGCCTGCAGCAATAGAACCAACGTCTTTTTCCTCACTCAAAAAATATCCCGAACTGATCCTTAATGACATTAGCAAATGCGTACTTTGGTCACTGTGATAATAAACAGTAAAGGTCCTTTCCTGAATCAGAGCACGTTTGCATGTTTCTAGGGTTTGCTTTTTTTCAAACTTTGAATAGCTGTTTAACAACCCAAAGACTTTTTGTTCTGCATAATAAATCTTAAACATCTTAAGTTTTCAGGGTTTGGGGGTTTCTTTTTGCATTTTAGAAAGCTCTGCTCATCCCTCCTGTCACAGCCAAGGGGAACTCCTCCACGCTGCCAAATACTGACCAGGGGCTGCAGCCTCCTGTGTACCTTCATGTAAGGTACAAGAAAGACGAGTAACAAACGGACTCTGATCCCACAAAGAAGCATACAAGTGCCCAATACATCTTTAAGAAGCCACTTGGGTCATCAGGTGCACTGCCATGTCAACTTGATACATTTTCTCTCCTTTTCAAAGTCTTTGGGATAAAAACCACAATAATGCCAGACCCCTGTACATAGGCAGACTATAACCCAGGATCTAAAGTTCTTCGGCCTAATAAATATCTCCCATTAGTCATAGGGAAAGAATAAACAACCTTTCAAAAATGTTACTGATAGATTTCATAGTGAGTCATGAAATATTCCTGACTCACCTGTACCACTTTTCTCCAGTAGGATTTCATTAGTCCCACCACATCCCTACCAAACCCAAGGATCCCTCACATACATTTTCCACCAACAGTAGTTACCCTGCTTTCATTCTCAGAGCATCCCTCACATCATTTTACTGGCTAGTCTCAAACCAAAGTTCTGCCATTTGTACAGACTTACATTCACTTCTCTCGCAGCTCCTCCCAGCAATCCTGTTCATAAACAGCTACAAAATCTCCATTTTGCTTCCACATTTCCTCTGTTATTACTTCAAATGTACTGATTCCCCTATCCTGCCTTTCACTGTAAAACACTGGGAATATCAAAGTTGTAATTTCTTCTTAAAAATCAGAATTTAATTGCCTTGATGCCTGAACTGCTAAAATGTCTTCCCCGGCTCCTTTCTTAAATTTTCATTCATTACTATGGTTCTTTTTTTCTCACCTCATTTCTCCAATTCTTTTGCAACCTACCCACTCACAGCACAGCTCTGTGGCTTCTTACTGCTCTGACATGTAGCAGACATGAATCTTGTAATTGTTTGTGTCCCTGTTCCTGTTCAAATGAAGACAGAATTCCTTGTCCTTACACACTGCAACCACTCAGCTGTATTTCTGTCCATGTTTCAGCACAGCTCTACTCAGTTCTGTTTCTCCTTCTCTGACTTTTTTTATCATGGTCCCTACACCATTTGAATTGTCTCCACATTCTTGAGATCTTAAATCTTGAAGATCTTCAGGTTCATCTGACCCAAACCCAACGTTTGCTTCACATCCCAAATCTACAACCATTCTCTTCATACTTTAATTTTATACGTGCAAGAATGTATGAGTTCAGGTAACGAATAACGACATATTAACTCAGGTTCACAATACAGGCAATAACATCACAGTCTTGCTACTAATTCAACCTCCTAAAATGCTAATTTTGTTCCCCATAACTACAGTGCATGCTGTTCACATGCTGCAAACTCCACTTGCTTTCTTTTATAATACTTGAAGATTTCAAAATGTTTTCTCTCATCTAATTAACCTAAACTTACAACATTTGTATTTTCTTTTCTTGTGTGTTTTGTGCTTCTTTGCAGCCAGCACTTCCTTACTTCCTGTCTTCTATCTCTAGGCCACAGGGTACACGCTCCTCAGGAAGTTCTAGAGTTCAAATTATTCCTGCAGCACACTATGCAAGTTTTATGACATACGAAAAAGATACCCAGACCAAGGTCCTAATTTTAATCTCTAAAGACCACAGGATAGGGTTTGTAGCTGTTGTAGGAGTTGCTTGTCACTCCATAAGCTGTGTGACAGCTGACCACTATAGGGACAGAGAGGCCTTGTCTACGCTGAAAAGATCAATTGATTTCACTGTAGACAGCAGGAGGAGGATTTGGACCTGAGAGGTTCAGAAGTTGAGACAGCTGCTTCTTTGACAGCTGCTAGCTGTCCTACCAATTTCCGTTAAGATTAATTCTAAGGCAACTAGATGGAAGCCATCATTTAGAACAAAGACAGAACCTTAGACTAATGAAAGATGGTGTGAACATGGCGACGCTTCAGCTCTTGCAAAATATCTGTCTGAAACATGTTCTCATTCCAGAAAGGCCAAAGGCTATCATAGCAAAGGACGACACCCTTTGGGGCTAAAAAAGGGTATTTTAGTAAAGGATATTCCATAAGTAATGGAGATCCATTTTCTGTCCTATAGGGTACAATGGTGGATTTACCATTTTACAAATGCCAGCCTCCATTAACAACAGCTGCACAATGACCTACTTATTAAGAAAGACAAGTGAAAATTCCATTCTGGAAGACAGCTGCATAGAAATTAATATTTCTAAATTAATGTGTAGAGCCTAAATACTTCTGCCTCCAGCAGTTATGCCAGAAAGGTTAAGTGGCATGTTTAATAGATAATCTCTATGATTAATTTATCAGAAAGAACCAAGTGGCTAATTTCCCTAATTGGAAATTTCCGGCATGCTAGGAATTTTTCATATATAATTGAATTCCCAGTTAAATCCATTGTGCTAACTCGCTTTACTATATGAACGCAAACAAAAGTACAGCCCTGAATCTAATAAGGAAACAAAATATTTGAGCAGTAGCAGATAAAGGAGATTTTTCTGAGGACTGAATCTGGATTTTCAGATCAAATCCCAGGTTCCAAATAGGAAAAATGGGCCAGACGTGCAGAGCGCTCCACAGCCATCAGGCTTTGTCAGTAGTAGTGGAATAAACCCGATCCCACGCTCACTACTGTGAAGGAGGTGGAACAGCGCTCACTGACATCAGCAGAGAAACTCACAGTGAGATTTGTGGATGGACGGTTGACCCAGGGAGGTCAGGTTTATCTCCCTCTGGTTCAGTGCGCGCAAAACAGCTGCTATGAATCACTGTTTCACAGAAGACCAGCAATGGGAGTAGACAAAAGGAATGCGAAGCTGAGATAGAGACCACTGTGCCAGGTGCTGTGAGACAAGCTGCAAGCAACTGCAAGTGATGAGAACTGTGCCTTGTTGTACTTAGCATGTTATTTGTACTGCTCTATATAAGCGGTGGTGTGCAGTTATTAAATGGCTTGGCTACTAGAAACTATATGGGTGTGTGGCCTCGTCCCTTGCTG
>PPHD01016778.1:2185-15391 GCA_002909625.1 Bambusicola thoracicus
CCCCCCCCCCCACCCCGTACCCCCCCAGTAAGGAGGGCAACCCGATTTTCCTTTTGCGTTTTGATACCCTTTGGGCGTTTCGGCCGCTGGAGCTCCGCACGTTCCATCACGCCGCCCCTCGGGCTGCGCTCTGCCCGGCGGAACCG
Organism: Bambusicola thoracicus; assembly: GCA_002909625.1. Classification (NCBI taxonomy): domain Eukaryota; kingdom Metazoa; phylum Chordata; class Aves; order Galliformes; family Phasianidae; genus Bambusicola; species Bambusicola thoracicus. Next base: position 2,332 of record PPHD01016778.1, read on the forward strand.
AGCGGTGCTGCCCCGCGCCGTCACTGTCCCGTGTTTTGAGGCGGACGGGCACAGCGAAGCACCGCACAGTGACTTCTCTTTTCCTTCCTCCTCTCCGGTGCCGGATTCCCCGCGGACAGGTTTCCAGGCAGACTCCAGCGCAGGATTCCTACCATGACAAGGGCAGGGAGCACCCCGAGGAAGGTGAGAACCGCGTGTCCCGCGTGCTGCTCCCACCTTCGGGCTGCAGTCCGTGTGTGAATTCAGCGTCTGCTGGGGACGGGGGAGCGTTGGGGGGAGGGGGGGGGATGTGGAGGTGGATGCGCCGCACCTTTATCTCCAGTGACCAAATGGTTGTCGAAAGAAAGACTGATAAGGAGGCCGCAGGGATCCTCGCTGAAGAAATCACTGTTTTTAGGGTGTTGATTTAACACAGCGCGGCCGGCTGTGCTGGGAAGCGGTGTGATTTCCCCCCTAGCGCATGGTGCCCCTTCAGCCCCTACGCCTCCATCCGAGCAGCCCTCCTGCTCTCTGTAACGCACCGGCGGTTTGTTCTGGCCGAGGAAATAACAAAGTTTGTGGAATATCGCTTAGGGAGTCGGGCACGTGTACAAAGAACGAGCACTGTGAAGGACAAAGGCTGTGCTTAACGTGCGGTGGTTCTGATCGTGGGCTGAAACGGATCATCACCTCCATGGGAGTGGGACGCAGCTCAGCCCCGGTGCCTGCCGGGACCCTGTGGTTCCTCACAGAACTGGGTGCTGCACAGCCTAACAGCTGCAATGCCTGTGCTCGTGGCCGTGAGGGAAGATCAGCTCTGTGCAGCTCTTTTTCCCCTGGCATCCTCTGAAAAACTCACCCGCAGGCGGTCTTGCTGCCCAAACCCATCCCTTCGCAGGACCCGGAGCCAAACTATCTCCACACAAAATCACCTCCCCCCTGCATTCCCCTTCCCCAAGGCCGTTGGGCTACCCTGGCCCTGGGTTTGCCCCGTGCCAGCCCTGCCCTCTGCTCCCTGTTAGGAGAGGAGGGGGTGATTGCCCCTTGTTCTCGCTGTCTTCTCCCTCTCCTCCTAGCACTGATGTGGGGAAGCCGTGCTGGCAGTGCTTCCCAGCCCAACATCCTGGAGAGACGTGCGACCGTGGGGGAAAAACTGCTGCTTGAGCAACACAATGTCAGTGCTGGTGTTTCTGCCTACTCTGGCGGGGACTGGCAAAATAAATGAGTTGCTCTGAGGGGATGTCGCGTTGGCTCCTCGCAAAGTGCACCGACTCCTTTAAGAATTAACTCTTCTTCTTTAAAAAAAAAATGTGGTTACAAATTGCTGGGACTGCTTTCTGCCAGAAATAATTGCCATAAGCAAGGGAATGTTCTGAGGCACAACGTTTCCGTGAACGCACAGTACCTGTTTAAGTGCTCTGAGGTGCACGTGTGGGGAATAACACCGTCGTTATCTCCTCTTCCCTAGGAAAGCATCCCGACGGCGGCTTGTACAGCAAGGGACCATCGTACTCTGGTTACTCGGGGTATATCATGATGCCAAATATGAACAACGACCCGTACATGCCTAACGGATCTCTGTCGCCACCCATCCCCAGAACAGTGAGTTCTCTCCCTGAAGACTTTTCGGGGTTCCTCCATCGGTCCCGCAGCGTGTGGCCGCGCCGTGCATTCGGGCTCTGGCAGCGTCGGTCGCGGTCCAGGTGGAGGAGCCGAACCCCGTGACGAACCGCGGCGCTCGGAGCAGGGCCGGGGGGAAGCCCTGCTTTGCGCTGCGGGATAATGTGCGGTGGGGCGATGTAAATGCCGTCTTTGTAGTCGTGAGGACAGATGTGAATTTTCTGGCGTTAACTCTTTGTTTGTTGAGGAGTCTCGAGGGCTGCGGCAGGGCTGCTCGGGCTGCCTGTCAGCGAGATGAAAAGGCTCGCTCCGCTTTTTGCCGCCAGATACGGTATCGCCGGCTGCTGATTGACGTTGATTCCCACCATCGGTTGCTCCATGCGAAAAGGCTTTGTGCATCGGGGAGCAGCGCTCGGGAGCAGCTCCCTCCCCACGGCACGCAGCATCGCGCTGGGAATGGGGGCGGCCTCCAATAGCTCCAGGACGGCCCCTCTGCTCGCGGTGCTGTAGGTGCCTTTGCGGATGAATCTTAACACTCTTTCATTTTTGGATAGGAAACACCTTTAGGGATGGATCTTAGTGTCTTTGTGGTTTTGGGTAGTAAATTCCACTGAGTGTTTGTAGAGGGTGATGGGAAGACAATATTGTAACGGTGATGGTTATATTGTCTACCCATCAATATAATGCATTGTGGAAGTTATATTAGAATGGAACAGGAAACAAAAAATTACAATTTTTTTCCCATCCCTGCACCAGCCCTTGGAAGGGCAAGGGAGTGTGCTTTATCCTTGCCGGGCTGGTGCCGTTAGTCAACCTAACTCATGGTGAGTGGGCAATGGGGAAGGGCAGTATTCCCCCACGGCTCACTGCAGAGGCGGGTGCTGCATGCATGTGACTTCAGCTGAGGCATGATCACAAACCCCACCCATTGGATGTACCCAGCGCTGGAGTTGTAGTGTCATGGATGTGTCTTCAGTCACCATCTTCTGTACACCTAGCAGCTAATACGGGGCAACCTGTCGGAGAAGAGGCCGCCGCTTTCATTTTCGCATGGTTTAGAAACCGAAATGTCATTCTTCTTCTTGTGGTGCTGTGCCTCCTCTTCTCCAACTTAATTCTGGCCCAGAAAAAGGTGTTAAAACGGACAGCTCACTGTGGGCCTCAGGTAGCAGGGAGGACAGGGCTCCAGAAGGCAGACCAGACCTCTGCAGCTTCAGGCACCAAAAGTTTTTCCAGATCCTCATGATGCTGTGTGGCTGCAGGCACTGAAGCCCCACTCCTCCGCGTGCTTCACTTCTGCTGATGGGTACGGAAAGCTCCCTGATGAGGAATAACCCACACAGAAGCATTTTACTGCCACTGTAATATTTCTGAAGTCCTGTTAGAGGCACGCACCTTCTTTTTGTTTGTTTAAGCCGTAGAACAGCCTGTGTCTCTCAGACATGTGCAGGAGCAGGCTCCGCTGGGGATATGAAGGTTTTGCATCTCAAGTGCATCGAATTGCCGTTCCTACCCTGCTGTCGGTCTGGGTCCCATCTCGCTGGCCCTGGCACAGCTGCTTTGCATGCTGTCCCCATCCCACAGCCGGGGATTAGCATCCCTGTCACTCCGGCCCTTCCGAGGCATTGGATTCAGTTAAGAAAATTGCATTCAGAATAACTTAATCTAGCAAGCCAACGGCTTCTATTTTGAGACTTGGATCTTGTGGATGTGTTTATTTAGCTTGGGTTTCCCACTTCAAAGGAATCTGTCCTCTCAGCAAGAAAGTGATTGAGCACTTAAATAAAAACGTATTCATTCAATCTTTGGGGCTGAACGAAAAGTACAGTAGGGAGCTAATGCGCGTGCCAGCTTTGCTGATCGGCCAGGGATCGTCCCCACAAAGGAGAAGAAACGTGGTCAGAGCTGCTCCAGAGGAGTCTGTCCCTGCTGTCTGCTGTGGAGAGCTGGGTCCTCGGTGTCTTGGTCTGTTATCTTCAGAGGTACCCAACCACTCATGCAGAAGTGCATGATGATGGAGCTGGAGGGTATCCTCGTTGTTCATCTGTTGTCTCTGTGTGGCTGTGAGTATAGGTGAGGTTGGAGCAGGAGGAGCTTGGTCAGCAGGCAGTGCAGGTGTGAAGTGACAAGGCTGTGATGAGATCTTTGTCAGGCGGGCGGTGGGACTGGAGCAGTGGGCACGCAGTGGTCACCAGCAGCTGATTTTGGTGCCTCTGGGATGGAGAGCATTGCGCTTCAGTAAGGTGTCCTGTGGAATGTGCTTCTGGTTCACGCTCATGTGGCACCACCTGCTTGGGAGCAGCTCACTTCCTTGGTGACTGGTCACCGAGCTGTGCCTTGAGACTCTATTTCTACTATTTTATGCTTCTTTCTGTATTTCAGAACTGATGTTCGGGTTCCGCGTGCATGGGAAGGGCGGCTTCCTTGCCCTGGGAAGGGAAGCTTTAGGTTTTGCTGCTCTGTGACACTGTAACACTGTGTTACATCAGTGGCTTTCCCAATTGCCTGGCTCCCTGCTGCGTGCCGCTGGCATTTCACCTGACAAGTGAGTTGGAATGGAGCATGTTGGGTTTGGAAAAACTGTTACCCAAATCCCACTCTCTCCCACACACGTTATTCAGTATCTTTGATACCCGTGGAATAGGGAGAAGAGGGAGCTGTCATGGATTTAACGAGAAAAAAAATGAAAGAAACGCAAAAATAGCTTAGCTCTTAAGTTTGTGGTTTTGTTGTGATTTCTTTTTCCCTCTGTTATTTTGAGAATATTTCTAAGCTAAAGGCATCGAGACCCTGCTTGAGATGTAAATCTCCATGAGGAGAACTCAGAACAGGAGAGCTGCAGAAAAATGCCCATTTGTTAGGCAGCTCCCCCACCAGTCTGACAGCGTGCTTTAGACTGGCAGCAAACTGCGCTCCTTATCAGACTGACCTGTGGCAGATGGCGTCATACTTTGGAGTGAAGAATATGAAGGCACTCTGGGAGAGGTGGTCAGCTCGATCTGGCTGTAGCTGCCCCTGTTCATTGCAGGAGAGTTGGCATAGATGACGCTTAAGGGTCCTGTCCGACTCAAACAATTCTATGATTCTATGAAAATGCCATCTGATTCAGAATGTTAATGAAAGGATCTCCCGAAGCAGCCTGTACAAAAAGCGTTTCCTCTTACTCTGAAACCTGTAATTTTTTCTTTGTTTTGTTTTGTTTGTTTCTAGGGGTGTGTGTGTAAATGAGAATTTTGCAGAGTAATAGGGCAGAATCAGGAGTATCATTGCATCAGGAAACCTGGCTTAGACAAAGCTGGTTCGGTGACTCCTGTGTTTGGGTTTTTGAGGGGAGTGGGGTTACGGAGGGGTTTTGTGGAGCTTCTCCTCCGGGTCCAGCTGCGTGGCTGCGGGTAAATACGTCTTGTTTGGCAAACGGTTGTGTTCAATGTCCAAAACACCCCATTTTGCTTAAAGAACTTTACTGCCTGATGTCTTCTGGACAAAGTGTTTTCCAGGGTCAGACTCGCATTCTTGCTCTGGAGGCAACGATTTCCAGCCGTGGAGCGCTTAACACACAGGTTCAGTGGGCTGGCTTTGAGCTGTCCCATGTCACCTGCGCCTTGCCTCCGTGTCACTGCTGGGTGGCTTCACTCCTCAGGGCTGGGCTGCTTGAGGCTGGGATGTGAGCCTAGGGGGCAGTGCAAGTTGTTAGGCTGCGGCTGGGCTGAGGGTGGAGCAAAAGTATGTGCCTGTGCAATTAAGCATGAAATAGGTAAGTTCTGTAGATAATTACCCGGCACTGAGTTGAGCTTGAGGACATGACCCGTGGGAATGGTTGTGGGCTGGTGGCTGTGGGCAGATGCAGGGGAGATGTCCCCCTAGTGCCCCCAGCATCAAATAGGGCCACAAGCCAAGAGGACTTGTCTGCCTGATGAGAGATGTTCAGGAGGTGATGGCAGAGGCGGAAGCAAACTCCACGGCTCCTGAGCATCCTTCAGGAACCCATCTGGATGACAGCTCCTCTCTGAAGATATGTTTTTGTGGTGGTGCTTCTTTGTCTTGTTTTGCTTTCATGAAAACAAACCAGAAGTCTGAGAAAGTAAAAACTGGAATCTATATGGAGTAGGAACTAAGAGAAGTTCTCAGCACCTCTATCTGATTAAAACCAGCACTGATAATAAGAAAGCTCCTGGCAGTGCTGGGTTGGCTGTTTTGTACACTGCCTTTCCGTGAAGGACCAGAGAATTCTGATGAAGTTTCTAAGAAAAAGCAGGGAGGGACTTTAAAACAAATGAGTGTAAAAACTTTTTATCAAGAAGCACGTTTCAGTCTTTTCCCTTTCTCCTTCCCTTCCACCCCAGCAGTACCAGCATCTTCCCCCTCTTCTGTGTCTCATCTTTATTGCCATGCAGGGATGCAGGCTGCTTGCCCCCAGCATTGTGATGTGCACTCTTCTTTCTTAGTCCCTCTATTAGAAATCCAGCACAAATGGGACCAGATAATGAGCATGGCGCACTCCCTCCCCTGGGAAGCTGCTGTCCATCCTGTGCTCCTCCAGCTTCTGAGTTCCTTCACCATCCAGGAAAATAAGCAGCAATTATAGTGAAAAGTACTTTTTCATCCCAGTAATGGCTTGATGCTGAAAGGCAGGGTTGCAGCATCACGGGCCTGACTTCTGATGCTGTTTCAGGAACCTCTGCAATGCTGTGTGAGTTGCCCACTGGCTTCTGGGGTCTGGTGTTTGTGTGCCCATGCCTGGGGCTCCTGATGGGATGGATTGACAGACAGGCAGAGGAGGAGCGGGATGTCCTAGCAGAATGGCAACTGGCAGCTCTGGTACCCCGTGCTCCCCCTCGATGATGCTTTGTGGGTATTCTCCTGTTGTCAGAGCAGGCACTGAAGCCACAGAGGAGCAATCTCTCAGGGTGTGCAGAGGGAGGAGTAAATTTTCTGGGGATGGAGGAAGAGTAGAGGGGCAGAAAAAAAAAAAAATGAACACACATTGGATTAACATAGGAAAGGCTTCTTTCTTAATGCTGTTCAAAATTGAGCTTTTGCGTTGTGGCACCACTTTCAGCCTCAGCGTGGCTGTGTGTGTGCTGAGGAACAGCCAAAGTATCCCTGAGACAGTACCAATGATCCCAGCAGTGACAAGGACGTTGGTGTGGAGTCCACATGGAAGGAGGGCAGGTCCCGTGCTGCCGTCTCTGAAATGGGGCTGTAATGACTGCGGGGAAAAAAGGAGCTCTGGAACAGCAGAAGGCAAACGATGCAGCTAAGAGGAAATTATTTTTATTGCTAATACACGAGTGCTCATAACGTCTAATTCTTTACAGCTTATAACGTTTAATTCTTTACAGCTTATGCTTTATTTACGCATTCTTCGCTCCTCGCCACTCCGCACGCCGTAGTGGCAGTGAGCATATTTCAAAACTACTGTTCTCGAAAGACTCAATTCAGTGGCTTCAGAATGAATAGAAGTGTTTGTTGAAGCGGCAGCAGTGCTTCGGACAGGAGCGGCTCAGCTGTGCGGCATCCCTGGCTCTGCCTCCCGTCCTCCCCATCCCCTCTCCTTCCCACCAGTTCATTTTAAGGCTTCCTTGGAAATGTGTTCCCGGGACAGTGTGGGCGTGTGTTCAATCAAAGCTCGGGGCCGCCTTTCTAGCTGGAGATCTTTGCCTTTGTGCTCACTCATGAGGGCAGGGGAGGAGGGGATGGAGGGCAGGAGCATCCGACACCCCCTGAAAATAGCTCTGTGGCGATCTTTAAGGCAGCGTTATGGCTGTTGTGTGGCTGGAGCAGGGGAAATCTGAGAAGGAGCTCTGCGGTGCCTTATACTTCCAGATCACTGGTTATCTTCCCAGATAACTGATGGGGATTTAACGCTCGTGCGCCACGTGTTGTGCCTGGTTTAGGCTAAGCGAACTGCTGTCAGTTTACTACAAGGAGCTGCAGAGGGAGGCAGCACCCAGGGCATCTGTAGCATTTTGCCTTGCATCAGGTGCTAGAAGTCACTAAATGCACCATGAGTCACAATATTTTTTCCCGATTTGACTCGCTTACCCAATCATATTTTTACTTCAGCCTTTGGGCTTGAAAAAACATGTGCATAATCAGTTCATTTTGTGTGGTCTAGGCTATAAAAATGCCCCCTCTGTTCTTTCCATATGAAAAACATGTTTTTAATTTTGGGGAACTTATATAATTTTCTGTGCTTTCTTTTGTATTTCAGATTGAAAACAAATGCTGCCTTCCCCTAACTTTGCATGTTCCAATTACGGAGTTGTGAAAATAAGTCATCCCTCAGCTTTTGTTACTTTAAAACAGCTATCGGTGATGTCAGAGTCAATACTAAAAGCATTAAGAATGCTGGCAGAATGTAATGCAGCTGCAATCCAACATGATGTTGGAAATGGGGTTGAGAGCATAAAGGCTTTCCATATTCCCAGGGCGCACAACTGCTCGCGGCCTTGGCTTTGATCTCTTCAAAGGCTGCTGCCTCCTCCTCGATGGAGAGACTTGGCTGCCACTCGCTCGCATTGAAAAAAGGCAGAGGTCTCTATTCAGGCAGAAATCAATCACTGTGCAGGAACAATTATGTGTAATTCAACCATCATGAAAACAGGACGAGATTATGGGTTTGTTACCTGAGTGACTGCGTGGAGATGGGGAGCAGCGGACACCGGCGTCCCGCTGGCACGCCGCATCTCAGTGACAATTAGGGACGTGCGAGCGGTGCGGCGGGCGGGGGCGGCGGGATGACAAATGCTGGTCACGCCGTCCAGCAGAGCAGAAAATGAGGTTACAATCGGGAGATAATGTTTGCATATGTAACCATATTTCAGCAAGCTGGGCAACTTCAGGGAGCGGAGGAGATGGGCTATCGTAAACAGCACCGCTGCGCGCGGCGAGCTTTCTGCCACCTCGGCGTGAGAAACCCGGGCACCGAGTCCTAATGAGCTGCCTGCTGGACGCAGCCTGAGGGCGAGAATTTCCTAAAAGAAGGCAGCTCCAGCCCCGAGGGCAAAGGGAGCGCATGGGAGCGGGTTAGCACGGGTGCGCCGTCCCCTCCCTCTCTGCCTTCCCTCATCGGAGGGGATTTGTTTCGCCTTGCGGCAGCGCATCCCCAAGCAGAGCGTTCTTGGATTTGCATGGCAACGTTTTGGCGGTAGTAGGCTGCCGGGGGTGTGACACGACGGTTAAAATATCTTCTGATTTATAATGGCCTCCTTTAATTAGGAACTTGGTGCTTTTTTTGCCCCGAGTAGTGAGCAATGGCCCACTGTCTTTAAAACGGGAAAGAACCGGCGTGCATAGTATCAGCCACGAGAATATTTATTTCAAGTGTTATTGCCTATAAAGTCTTAAAATAGTTTTCCTCCCGAAAAGGCAAAATAAAACACAGATGAGTGATTATAGAACGGTATCCCTGCTCAGCTCGGTACATAGGACACGCTTCACCTTTTATACTGCTCATGCCTAGACATCAGAGGCGCAAGAAGCTGCTTTGAGTTACAGATCTTCAAACAATAAGTCAAAACAAAAAATCAATCCCTCCGGTCCCTGGGTGCAGTTAGCTAAAGATAAAAGAGAAAAATAAAGTTATGCTAAAGCAGATAGAGGAAAGGAACAGATATGCCAAGGAAACACAGAGGACAAGTGCAGAGCTGAAGCGGGCCCAGTGTGAGCCAACATCAATGAATTTTTATCTTATCAAAAAGTTTTAGGGTTGCCAGTTCATTTCAGACTGGATCACACCGCTCCAGGGCTGCCTGGAGCCTTGCCTTCAGCACGAGCTGCTCTCCCCACCCTCACATGCTTCCTGCACGCCCCTAAATACCGAGGCAGGGGGCTACGCTGCGCCTCTCCCTCCCTGCAAAACCACTGCAGACTGCAACAGCGAACCGAGGAACCGAGGGCTCTGAAAATCCCTACAAAGCTGAACTGAGATTTCTGATTAAACGTTTGGTGAAAAATGCGGAATCTCACACAAAAACAGTAAAGGCATTTTCTTACGGTGATAAGCCCCCACCTCCCTCTCTCTTCCTGTGCATTTCAATGGTAAAGGGATGTTTTTTAACGTAGGGGGAAAAAAAGGAGCGGTCTTACTTATCTTTTTTAGTGGTTGGCTGATTCATGATGCTTCTGATGCCGGCTGTCTTGACCGAATGGAGAGCATTGCTTAAGCCTTTGCCTACAAGGAGGAGAGCATCACACCCCATGGTCCTAGTATGTGTCTGGATAGCTCCAAGAGTACAGAACCAGCTGGGAATGGTGATTGGTAGAGGTGGGAAGTCTGACTGATGCCAACCACGGGATGGCAGATCGGAGAGGGACACATAGTGGCCCTAAGCAAAGTGCAGGGGACCAGCAGATGTACTGGGCTGGAGACACTGATGCTGGGTGCTGCTGTTGCTGTGGGTTTGAGGGGATTTCAGAGAGCTGCTTGTTAACCTGCTGCTGGCTCTTCTCGCTTCAGGCTGCTCTGAGAGAAATGTATGTCACACTTTTCTGTGTAAACAATGACATCAGCTGCTACAGAGATGTTTATGGGATTGCAGACTGAACAGGAAAAGAGTTAATGAGCATAGATGTTACTGTGAGATATGGTGTGAGAGTCTAGGCCCACAGTGTGAAAAACCGACGCCTTCCATCTGATTTCTGTAAGCTGGAGGTTGCCCCACACAGCAGAAATGCTCAGCCAGTTAAAAAAAGAAAAGAAACAACAACACGTAGAGATCTGCAGCTTGATATCTAATCCCATTCATCCCTGAGTCGATGGTGCCTTAAAGAGAATTGCTTTGGATTTTTTAGTAGCCGTCCCTGGGTTGCCAGCAGCAGGGGCTGAGCTGGGGCTGGAGCTGTCCCACCAGTGCCAGCCTGTTTCTTCTGGTCCCACCGGTTGGTGATGTTGTCTGGGCAGAACATCATGTGTGCTGCAAAGGTACAAACAGGTCTGTGGTTTGGCAATGGAAAAATGCTGGCTGTGGGACACACTGCTTGCTGACTGAGGGAGAAGCCATGGTAGGGACAGCTGATGCCTAGGCAGGGAGCAGGAGGTCATGACAAAATGAGAAATCCTGTACAGAAGAGACATGTGGTGCCTTCTGATCTTGTTTCCTTCCTGAAGGATGCGAAGCACAAGTTTCGAAACGTGCTGGTTTGAAGCAGGATGAACCGGGAGGCTTTCAGCCAAGCACAGGGCTCAATCAGCCAAACCTGAAGCGGAAGGTGCTGTAGCCAACCCTGCAGAGTGCTTTGCTTGTTTTTGTTTGATGCCTGCGCTGTGTGGACGGCAAAGGAGCAAATGGAACTGTGAGCCTCTCCTACTCAGGGAATAAGGCCCTGCCTGGCCGCTGTGGTGAGCACCAGCTGCCTGCCTTCCCTGTTTCAAACCTGGAGATGGAGTGTCACCGAGAAATGTGCAGGCCGGCCTTGTGCTTCTCAGCATGAGGCTTTTCTCCCTTTGTCTTTCCCAGCCTGGCCATGCCAAGTGTCCCAACAACAGCAGAGCAATAATGCTCCTCATTTAGGGCAGCACCTCACTGAAACACTTGCATTTCAACAGCACAAAGGCAACTCTGATATGCCAAAGGACACCGTGGATCCCCCATAGTATGAATCCCTCCCCGGAGAAGACAGCCAGACCAGGACCCCTGGGGAGGGCACCTGGGCAGGTGGCAGCTGCTGGTGGGCACACCTGTGACTTGGCTTCACCAGAGCAGACAGAGCCCTGGGGAATGTGTTGGCTGAGAGACCTGTCCCAGTGCAGCCCGGCATGCAGTAGGAGGCAGATGTTTGCAGAGCGTGTGTTATGGAAATCAGACCAGTCAAAACTTGACTGGCCTACGGTAATGCTCCTCTGCTCACAACAGTGGCAGCTGAGTTTTCTTTGGCCAGAGGTAGGAGAGAACTGCTGTGCTCAGGGCATCAGCCTGTGCGGGGCAGCCAGGGCCAGCCCTGCCATTCCTAACCCCTGACATGCTCAGGACACCCCATGCAGGCTCCCCATCTCCTTGTCCCAAGCCCCATGGGAGCAGTGGGTGTAGCGATGATGGCAGGGTTGTGCAGCTGTCGATTTGCATGCCTGCGTAGCCCAGCAGCTAGCACATCACCCCACCGCAACCAACATGGCCCCAAGCACACACTCACCTGCCGACACCCTGCAGTACAACCCAGCAGGGGCTGCCAACGTGCACTGCATCACTGTCAGTGATTTTCGGGGCTGGGCATAAAGGACAGAGGCCACCTCCAGCTCTCCCCCCACAGCCTGAGCAGCTGGACCTACAGAAGTATTGAATTAGCTTTGTTATACCACTGATCTGAAGTCATTACTGGTGTAAGCCGATGCAGTCCCATTATTGCTGATGGGATTGTGGCTCTTCACGTCACAGGTGAATTGGGCTCGATTAACCGGAGCTGTGCTTAATTAGACGCTCTGCTCTCAAAGCCTCCTTGCAGAGGTAGAACATGTGTCCCACCTCACCGCCTCACAATCCCCTGAGAGGAGATGGCCACATGTTACCCTGAGTACAGCACAGCATCCTCACCTGGGGAGCAGGACCCATCACGAAGCCATGCCCGTCTGCTGGAGGGGCCCTTCCTGAGGCACCGCTCACTCCACTAAATATAGCGCCTGCCTGGGCTCTATTTCTGGCACCCATTTTAGGCGCCGGGAGCCCTGTGGGACCCCCGCTGCTGAGCGTGGCGGGAGGAGCGGCAGCTTCCTGAGGGCCTGTGTCCTTCCCTGCCAGGAAGGATGTGCTTGGGACGGAAAGCTTGCGTGGGGCTGCCTGGCCGGCTGCTGCCAGACAGACGGTGTGACAGCTGATGGCTGCCTCCTCCCCAGCTAACCAAGAGTTCCTTCCTCTGCCTGCTCAAAGCTGCTTTTCCATTTTGCCCCCCTTCAAAAGCTCATGGGAAAGTAGCCAGCTGGAGTCCTCTGCCCGCCAATAACATGGTCACTGGGACAAGGCTAAACGTGTGGTTGAGGGCTGGTTGGGTGCACGGCCTCCAGCAAACCCCTTTCAAACCACTTCCCTCCGTTGCCCTGGGACTCAGCAGGGTCGTTGTGGCTACCCTTCGCATGTCGGCTTGTGAGCCGGAAAGTGCCTGCAGATAGCAAGGAAGGGACCGGCAGCTGGAGGCCCCAGCAGTGCTTGGGGTTGGTGGAGGTCATGTTTTCTCACGGCCTTGCCAGAGTCCTCCCTTTGGGAAGCTGGGGAGCTGCGAGCAGCTGCAGGGCTGGTCTGGGGCAGGAGTCGCTCATCCCCAGGCATGCAGGTCAGTGCTCCATGCTGATACCCCATGGTTTAGTCTCGCTTTCCAGGCTAGGCATTGCTTTGAGCTCTTGCTGTAGACGCTTATTCTGCAGATGTTCTAACAGTACGTTTTTGGAGGCTTGCTCGGGCTGAGGGGGGACGGTGCCTCCAGGGGATCCTCAGAGAAGGGTTGCCTGATCCGTCCTGCCTGTAATCCG
>PPHD01016779.1:0-15391 GCA_002909625.1 Bambusicola thoracicus
TAAATCCAGCACACATCTGCACAGACCATCTATACAAGGCAGAGTTTGCACGGAGAAATACTCTTTTAACTGACTGATCCCGTTTGGAAGGGGTTGGAGGAAAGCTTTCAGGCACAGAATAACTCCTGTCTCAACACTGCACAGATTTATCCTCTGTGTTACTGAACACTGCATGGAAAACAGCAGCACCTCTGGATGGATCTCAGGCATTTGGTGATAAGCATATGTGGGAGAGCTGACACTTGTGTGGTCTGAGCCCACGGTACAGTGCTGATCAGTAGATGAGAATGAGCCATCTGCCCCGGATTCCAGATGCCTGGCAGCATGGCTGGAACTGGTGCATGAGCCAAAGCATCGGCCAAAAGCTCCAGCCAGGAAAAAAATCTGTGAGCACTGCTTATTTTTCTAAGTTATTTTTTCGAATGAAGAAATTATTGAAGGAGAGCAAAAATTTGGGCAGATAATCTTTGAAACCACCTTCCCACACACACCTGCATGCAAATCACAGTTGAATACCACTTCACTCTTGAAAAAAATGAGAGGGAATGTATCACACAATCTGAAAAGAGCAGTAAGGACAGCATTTCAGGAAAAGGCTCTGCAGTTGGTGTGGATCGTCCAGAGAAAAGTAAAGAAAACATTTTCCAACATTAAGAAGTTTAATTTAACATGAGTGAGGAAACTGCAAAGTCTCTTTCATTGAGATATGACAGTTTATTTTAGTATTATAAAAAGAAAACGTTGGCATTGACACTGTGCTCATCTGACAAGAGCCAAATTAAGGCTTGACTAAACAACAGAATACAGAACTAGAAAACATCCCGCACCGATCTGTACATAGAGCAGATGCCTTCAGTATTTATATATATATATCTGTTATTTGTACAAATCAAATTGTTTATATTCATTCCTGAATGCTAAATGCATCTGCATAGAAAGTATTTGTATTTTAAGAGTACATCTGCAGCTGCTGCTGCTTTCTTTTGTCACTCTCAATGAAAGACAGCAAATGAGATATTTGGACCATGACTTGAACAGATATATCCACAAAAAAACCAAATGAAAAAAATCCCACAAAAATAAAGCATGTGAAAAAAAAGAGATCCTCACCACTGTAAAATGCAATTTCATGATGTAAATCCTTAGTGTGCAATGCATCAGTAACTGGCATTTGAAATCCTCAGCTTTGGCCTGGGGCCGCTGGCGATGCCCCACAGCTAGCAATCAGATCTCTAGTGACCCAATTTCAATTGTCATGTTTCTAGTAAATCTCAGGAATACAGCTGTGAGAATGTGACATGTTGACCAGGACTGCAAATAGTATCTCCCAAAGCATCAGTGATCTGCTGTAGGATAAAGACCCACGTTCCCATTAGACATGCTTTCGTAGGTCAGGCACCGTTGGATTTTTTTTTTTTTTTTTTTTAACACGCAGTGGTTCAATGAACTTCAGGGGGAAAAGTTCCTTTAGAAGGCACCACTGAACCTACCAGCTCAGCGTGCCACTGTTAGGGCCTGCTCTTATCCAACAAGAGCTCAGTGACAGCAGGACTACCCAGCAGGACCTCGAGTTTCCAGCTTTTCCATTACACCTTGTGCTATTCCTAAATAAAGCACGTTACTAACCTTATAAAGGTCCGGAAACCTGTCGGCCCCAATTTTGTTGTCCCTTTGATACCAAGAAATCGGATGAACAATGCAGCCACTCTGTCCACAAGTCGCAGATAATTAAACTGCTTAGCATACTTTGGAAACACTTGCTTGAGACAAAGGGAGGGTAGGCCAGCCTCTGCGCTCTTGCTGGTATCGTATTCCAGTCCGCCTCCTGGTCCTGCATCCAGCAGATCCTCTTTTGTTTCTGACACGTGCTCTGAAGTCTGAGATCTGTAGCATGTAAAATAACCATATCCCACATTAACCTTGTTCTTGCAAGATTCAACACGTTCTTTCTGCATTTTTTTTAATTACAAAACATTATTTTGTGATCTTTACACTAATTTATAATCTTACATAAGTACTGAAGTTCTCTAAAGCAGCAATCATGCTATGGGAGTATCTAAAGAATAATTTGGCCTTTCAAAAGGTAACAGACTGATGTGTCTCACATAGACAAGGAACCACCAGATATTCCAGCGTGCAGTTACAGTCAGCAAACAAGTCTAGATTAAAAATTGAATTTCATAAGATTTCATAGAGCACTTCATGGGAAATGCTTAGAGATTATTGTAATCTAGTGCTACTTAAACATATTTTCCAATAATAATTAGGAGCTTCTACATTTCCTGATAAGTAAGGAACAAAAAGCACATTAAGATACATCTGCAAAGAAGAAATTCTAACAGCACACTCAGAAGTGATGGGGTTCACATCAATGCACAGTGCCACTTCTCAGAACATAATGGCAGGGAAATCCCATTATTTTTTCTTCAGATCCTCTGCGAGTTCTGTCAAAATACATTATTTCATCTTCACTGTTGTTGCCGAATTCCCTAAATAAAGCTGATTGAGATAACGATGCTCTGAAAATAATATTCATTATTTATACTTATTAATATTTATTATTTATAATTACTGTTTATTCAGCATGACGTGTTGTTACATCTCTTCTGCTGCTGACACACCTAGATAAAAGTTAAGATTGCTACTGCTTACCTTCCCAAAGTCGGACAGCTGGTGGTAATTACTTGGCACCCACTAAGCATTTTCTTCCCCATCGTTTTCATAAGTACGTATCATCAGCAATAAGTATAATTCACGCTGCACACTAGAAAATTAGTGCTTTTACTACATTGATCTTTTGTGCTCCTGAACAGATTTAGTGTTCTTCATAAAGTAACTTTTGAGCAGAGAATAACAAACAACAGTTATTATCCACCCACAGCACTGTAAAAATTATCGAGCCAAAGCTACAGTAAAGCTGTACTTCCCACTTTGATACTTGGAGGCAAACTTCCTCAGCCCACTTACACCCACACTGGAGGCAGGACACCGACCCACTGACACACCGTGCCTTCTTCCAGTCCAGGACACTTCAAAGTAAAGACCACTTACAGGAAAAACTAATTAGTAACTGCAAAAAAAAGTTTTAATTCAATTGTGATATCCGATTTCTAAAAGTCACTATTGGAGTCAAGTTTTGGACCCTCCTACAATCCAGGTTTTGAACTTACACGCTCCTACCATACAGAGCAGCTCACCAACAGCCAACCCCAGGTGTGCTCAGCACAGCACCAGTATGGGGAACATCAGATGTCAGCACTGAGTATCTGCAACTGTGACCGCTGTTTGGCAAGACAAGAAATTCTAAGTCTTTAAAAAAATAAACAGCTTAGGTAAGGTAGATGGTTCTTCAGTAACATCTCTCTGCTGCAAACAGCAGCAAATAGCAAAGTTACATTAACATTTGCTTAAAAAAAGACAAAAATTAAACATTCTTGGTTTCGTTCCTTCTCATGAGTGATTGGATGGTGATTTCACTGCCATCGAGGGCCTTCTGGAGGCCAGGAGAGTGAGTGTGTTCAGCCAAGAGAACAAGAGTGCTGCCACTATTCTTAATCCCAGGTCTGCTGATGAATTTTAATTCACATCTTCAGCCAGCTGAACCAGGCCATGAGCACATGTGAAACCGTGCACCCGGTACGAGAGAAGGTTACGTCTGTAACATAACTCTCATTTAATTAAGCCTCTGTGGAATTGTAGTCATGCGCTGCTGTTCAGAGAAACCCTGAAAGCTTCCTAATTGTAAATTCAGGAGTATTTTGGACTGTACATTATTCATTAATCGGTGTTTCCAGTTAAAAATATAAACTTTCCTTTAAAAGGTACTGACAGAGCAGATGAGATTTTAGTTTTCCTTTCAAACAGAAAATACTGAAGGATGGCATCATGGAAGCCCTTCCCATCCCCTGGCAGAGGCTGCAGGGGCTCCAGCAGCACGGCTCCAGCTCAGGCCTCACCTGCACATCTGGACTTCCTTCACATGCACCTCAGTTTGGGCCCTCAAACAAGTCATTGAAACTTCTGACTGGGAGATCAAAGATGCACCTGAAAATTCATTGGCAGAGCATGATTCTGGGCTGATTTCAGTTGACCTTTTGGCACAATATAAGCTACAATACTGAATGGCTACATCGGTACATAAGTGAGGTCAGCCTCAGATCCCTGCTGCAACGACAGTCCCTGAAGCACCTGAGGAAACGCAGCGGTTTAGAAGAGGATTTTTCCAGCCTTCTGCTTTTCCACCCCAGCTCCAAAAGCAGTGCTCAGCAGTGACAAAGAGAACGCCCAAAACATGAAGGTGACCAACATTCCAGACACGCCTCTCCTGGGAAACGAGGTGCGCTCACAGCCTCATGGAAAACCCACCCAATTCCCATACAGTGTTTGTGGGATTCGTCTCCCTCACATTTGCAGAGCAGCTCTGGAGACAGGCACAGCTCATTATTCAGGAGAGGTGGGATGGGACACCCGTGTAAGGTTTTTAAAAGCATTATGTCCACCAAATCACAAACATTAACTTTGCTGCTTATTGTGATCTAGGGAAACATTTTGTTCCAGCACAGAGGTGGAGCAAAAGCTTTTGGCTGGGAAATTTCAATTGGCAGTGTTATCTTCTGCCCTGCATGGGCTGAAAGCATCCTGTGTGCACACGATCCCTGGACATTTGGGGTAGAGAAATGCACATGCAGAAGCAGAATTGACTCTACGCTCATTATAATGTGTTTCTAAGCCAATACCAAAGGGCTTTTGCAGCATCAGAAAATCTCTATGATCTACTACTGGCTTTTACCAGTATGTTGATGGGTTTTTTTCCTCCATTACAACCAGGGGGTCAATCACATATTCCTGTGTGGATAACCCACGCTTCTTATCTCGTGTTTCTTTTCTTCCATTTCTGTCCCTGCCACAAGCATTAACCAGACACCCCATTCAATATCTGATCCAAGTATTCACACTCCTCTGCAGGTGATCAAAGCCCCTCATCACCACGATATGAGTATGCTGAACATCAAAGTCACAGCAATGCACGGGAATTTGGAGGAAAAGCTTTGAACCCACATGGGTGTCAGGAAAGCAGATAATGAAAAGCATGAAGAGGCTATTCCAGTGCTGTAGAGCATGGGATCACTTCTCAGGAGGGCTTTGAATAAAACCAAGACCTTCAGAATCACTGTCCACGCTCACCTTAACTGCAGGCATTTACACGGCCCATACCCAGAGTGCAGTCCTCCACTGCTTCCACAGACAGTACTTCAGTAAAAGTTTATTTTCTGCATGTCAAGTCAACATAATTGTATGCACCCAATCTCTGTGTGGTCTCAACTAATTAAGCAAAACTGCCAAGCTAGGTATATTATAGCTGAACTCAGTATCTACAAAAACAGAATTTTACTGTGATCTGCACATTCTTGCAAGGAAACAGTGCACAATGGTTGGGTTTTTTTGTTTTTGTTTTTGGCTTAGTAATAATTTACACTTGCTTGCAATGCACATTACATTTTCTTCTGTCTTTCAGCTGCCATCTGCCATCTACACACCTTAGGGGCAAACTGGATGATACAAACTGCCCAAGGGTCAGCCAGTCAAAGATGGGCATAAGCTCTATAGGTACAGCTACAGAGAGCAGAAATATAGTTCAAAGTACTACAGCAGCAAATGTTTAACGGGGGTTTTCAAGTCCATTTCTATCATTAATTCATCAGTCAAATGGAAAATGCAGAATTACTCTTTTTATAACATTCATAGAACTTAATGTCACTACAAAACCTCTATATAATATTTACCATCCAGTTCTTTCTTACTCCAGAACACGACTTCCAAATGGCATCTCAGACTGTCTCACTCAGGACTCCACCCAGAGCCCCTGCACAGCACACAGGGTTCACATGCTTTGACGGGTCCCTCTGAAAACCCTGCACAAGGGCTGCAGGGCAGCTGTGGGGGAGGGATAAGAAACTCCAAAATTCAGAAGAAATCTCCAGAAAGAGAAACCTGCAGAGACTTTCTCTATTGGCTCCTTCCTCCTGGGCTCTCCAGCAGGCAAGGGGAGGAGAAGAAAGCCGAGACCTGCAATTTAAAGCTGCTCCTCAGAATTAATTGTTCTGACTGACACGGCTGAGTCAGGCTGAATGAATGAAAGGTCAAATATAAGGTAGTGCTTCTGGTGCCATACGGAATAAAAGCAAGGCTTAATTTCCATACTCACGTCTGACCTCAATACATTAATTTCTCTAATTCCACAGCTCACAACAGATCTCTCTTTAGAAATTATCGACGGTGGAGAATATTAACTGCATCTTTAGAAAAGAACTGCAATTTTAAGAAAGCTTATGGAAACAACATCCAAGACTACTTATCTTTTATGCATGAGCACTAACTTATTAATGTTTTCTCCATCTATGTCATATCCCTTTCATTTTGACCAGCCTTAATCTTTATGCAAATACAAGTTGCTAAGGGACAAACAAATTTGCAACCACTAATTAAAGGCTGCTGCATTCACAATATTTTGTATGCTTGCACAGGAAATCTGGTTGTCCAGTTCAGAACAAAATTGGGTAAGAATTGGAACAGTAAGGGTAAGAATGCTTGCTCAATATATCTTACATTCATAGCATTGTTAGAAGTAAAGACTAAGCTTTTGGAAAATACCACATTCTGGATTCTGAAGCTACAATTAACTCCCTCCGTGGAGCTTCTACTCTCGAACCAAGGACTACATTAGCCAAATTATAAGCACAGATTTTGCATGACAAATCTATCTATCCACCCACTTATCACCACTGTATACAGATTCCTCCCCCCAGGAAACTGATGTGTGTCTGCCACCAGAGGCTGTAGGTGTGAACATGTTCCTGTGTGTGCATTCACACCATCAAATCATTTAGGAAACAGTCAACAACAGCACAATGCCTTTGTATTATCAACCACTCATGAACTGACTTTTATGAACTAATCCGATTATTTCTGTTAACACAGAGAGACTACCAGCACTCACAGCACGTGACAGTAAGAAGTTTCAGTCTGACTGCACGTAGTGGGAGAAATCAGCAGCTGTTGTTTAGAACCACCCCCTGCCAACTTCTTTTGAAGGAAGGGCTTCGTTTTCATTACTCCTTGTGGATTTATTTGGTTTTGTTATTTGCTTTTAAGGCACTTCTACGCCTCGTATTGAAACCAGCATTAAATGAGACCACCAAGGGTCTTACTGTAAAAGAGGCAAAATAAATAAATAAAGGTTTTACACACAGAACTGGACACCCCGGGGATTTCTTCCCATAGGAAAATTGTTCTTAGAAAGCAGCCACGATTATGCTAAGGTAGCAAAGGAGCTTTTCCCGGCCATCCGGTGGAGCAGAAAGCAGCAGCACCACTGCATTTTATCAGCAGTAATCCTCCTATTAGAGCAGGTGAATTCCGCACACACAAAATAACCCTGCTGATGATTACGCTGCTGTTAAGTCACGTGGCTTTGCTTTCATTCTGTGGCAAATGGGTGCCAGGCAGTTTTATTGCTTTCTTATTTTTTCAGAGAGTCGAGACCGATTATTATTTAAAAATAAGCCAATCATCCCTCCTTTCAAAAGACGACGAGCAGCAGAAGTTAAATTATAGAGAACATCACTGCCCCCAATACATTAATTTCTGTCACTCTGTCACTGTAAAAATTTACAGCAGATATAATCTCTTTGAAGGGGGATCAAGTCATAGAAAATACAAGCCCAGTTTTAAATAGAATTTTAATTTAAATGAAAGCTTCAGGGAATGATGTTTATGCTGCTTATCTTTCATACCTGGTGATTAAGTTAATTTATACTTAATGGAAGAGGATATTTCTAATCCCCAGACAGGCTCAACATCTGTCTGTGACTGTTTTTGGAAGCCTTAAGCTGCTCGTGATTGATGTAATAAAACCAGGATCCTGCAGAATCGACACCTGAAGGATATCTGTAAGAGGGAAAATGTTATGTTTCCCGCTCAGTGCCTGTGCTTCAGTCGAGCCAAAATCCCAAGCACTCAATTTTGCCATCCCTTAAAGACCTGCTTCGTACTCCCACATCGTTATTATTTGAGTATAAACAAGGGAATAAGGGAACAGTTCTCAGATATGGTTTATGATCTAATATTCATACCCATTTTGTGCACTGAGAACAAGCAACTTTCTGATGGCCTGAAGCTGATGAGAATAATAAAACTCCTGCAACAATCTGAGAAATCTCCATTTTTTCTTCGTCTCTCATTCCATGTCTATTCAAGAATGAATGCTAGCTAGCTAAGTGCATTTACCCCATAGTTACAACAGAAAAAGATATTGAAAAGTAAACATTTTACCAGGAAAATATATAATTTTCCCCTTTCTGTCCCAACAACCAGTTTTCTGCTACAGGAACTCCGTTCTGAAAGCTGATGCATTTCCTGTTGGCTGTTTCCTGCGGTGCCTGAAACATAACTGTCAACCTGTGCCTCGTATGGAAAACTGGTTGGCCATTAAGCTCTGCCTCAGCAGAAAAGCACGAGCCCACTTCAGGAGGAGATGTCAGCCTCGGAGGCTACAGTGCATGGCAGAGGCAACATCTGAGAATACAACAGACCTCTACTGTTTTCACAAGCCAGTTCACCTCTGAGATTAAAGGAAAAGGTGAACAGCTCCAACATTTACAGTAATTTCTCTTTCTCACTCAGAAACAGGAGGACTAACCCTGCAAAGCACTTACATACGCACTTAAATACTTGATTAATAACATCAAGATTACTATTTGTTTTATATCCTATCTAGCATAATCTGAGCAAACTTCAGGCCGTGCTTACTGTGAGTTCCCCCTTGTTCAGCTGAAGGTTGGCATCAGCAGTGGCTGAACACAACAAACCGGAATTCAACACAGCTCCCAGGAAGGCTTTGAAGCATTGAAGTGTTTATGCTGATGTTTTTGACTTTTTGTTTGCTTCTTCGCTATTTAGAGGGGAAAAAAAAAAAACCAAAAGAAGTTTATTTCCTTTTAATTCAGTCAAAGCAGGAGCACAGACCAAAGGCACTCTGACATCGCTGCTGTCATGTACCCAACCAGGCTCCAGCAGCCACCAAGCTCCAAGCCACGCTGCCAGGCTTCTTATTACCTCAATGAAGCCAACACATTACTCTTGCAACAGTCATTGCTGCTGGTTCCAAGAGATGCAGAACACAGCATGCCTTAAGCCTGAGTCTATTACCTTTCAGATTTATTTATCACGTGCAATCAAATAACTGAATTCAAAGAGCTATTTGGGCTCACTGCCTCCATGTTCATTTTTATGCCATGTGGAGGGATGCTAAGCAGACACCCTGCTTTATGCCCGACCTCCCTTCTTCTTGGGCAAACCCTGAAGATGACAGCAACTTTTGTGGCCACACTACAAAGACCAGACAGAACCTGCTTTGTCTAAGCATTTTATCACAAAGATACTCTTTCCATTTGAGAATTACAGTGAGAGGAAACAAGAAGACTTCTTAATAACCAACTTAAAGTGCAATACTGTGTGAATATCTACGATATAATTGCCACAGCATGTTTTGATCTATGAGAATGTTTGTAAAGTTCCAATGTTTCTGGAAACCCCCTTGGCAGGTCACATTGCTTAGCTCCTTTTCAAACCTTCCTCTATTTCCACGCTAGAATATTTAGAGAGAAAAAAAAGAAGGCACGTCAATAACAAAGCAATTAGACAAGCTACATCTCAAAACATTACCATTCAAGTCTAATTGGACACAATGGTCTCCACTTGCAATTTGATAACATAAAAACAGAGTGAGGTTCACACCAGAGCTAAAGGCACTGCAGCATGCCAATTACTGCAAAAATATACTGCAGTTTTGGACCAATTAATTCCACAGTGTTGGAAACAAAACCTTTTACAACTCTGCAATTCATAACAATTCTCATCCATTGCATTTTTTAAATGATCTGGAGCTGTCATCAGCTTGCTTGGTTAGGGCTTTCTAAGCCAATCCTGCTGTTCCTCCACATGGGGTCATTTCAAGGGATTCAAAATAAGACTGAACGCACTCTTTATGTGAAAGTTAAAATACAATCTTTATGTTTGAGATGTTTAAATACAGCATATGAGCAGATGAACACAATCTCACAAATCTATACTACTCAAAAATGGCTCTTTTTTTTTTTTTCCAGTGCTGAAGGTTAGAAGATCATCATCAACCACTCTCTCACCAAACACGGGGTTATTTTGCAGTGCTTGTGAGAATGCCAGTAATTTTCCACGAGTCTTTTACTTTATTAGCAAAGGATTGTAAAACGCGAGATGGAAATAACACCAAAGAACAGCAGTGAGAAAAACCTTTTAAAATCAATTCTAACATTCCCAGTGTTCAAAGCAGCAAGTTATGACCCAAGCTACGATACTGCACAGAAAGTGCAGCAGCTCTAAGCTTTCAGTAAGGGAGAAAGTAAGCGATGAAAGGATCACTAATGTCAGTCAGATTAGCAATAAGTAAAGAATTCTTTGCAAACCTCAGTAACCACACAGGATATTTACTGAAGATTGCAGAATCAGGCCTGAAGTCTTTCAAGGATGAAAACTGAAGACCTTCTGCAGCATTTATGTATAACAATAATACAAAGGCTGACCTGATGTACTACCAAACCCAACTTTTCCTGCAGTGATTTGATAGAGAAAATCATTTAAGGGAATCACTGACTTCCTTCTGTGTCTGTGCTACAGGTAGCTATTTTTGAAGATAAATTAATACTGCTCATTTGTATTGAAGCCACGCATTTTTAGCCAATTAAAACCTTTCCGACTCCACAGGAAATACAGCCACTTACAAATTTAGAAGTTTTTATGTTCTACGAGAAGATTTTCAAAAGAAAATGGATAGAACCACTTCTACAATACATTCATGTTATTTACCACTGCTCTGGACTCAATACTATGCTTTCTTTTGTTCTAATAAGCACTTTTGTGGAGCTTTCCTTTAAGTGGCTCTTAAAACCAATGTAAAACCTTTCAGCAACTCAAGCACTGCCAGATCCTTCACTTCATTTCATGGAGGGACATTTCATATTTCAGCTCACGGAGTTTCCAATAGGGCCTGTCTTAATCAATGGGAAAAAGGTTAAGAGCTCTTAACAATGAAGCAGATAAGTACCTGGAACTGTAAGAACAGAGAGCAAAGATCAAGGCACCTATAGCATTTGCTTCACAACCAAACAGGGTAGTTGAGGCTAGTTCTTCCTGAGCAGGATGGGAAATAGCAGCAGAAATAACAACTACCTAGCTGACAGGAAAACAAAGTTAACGTTCCACTAATCTGAACTGAAGTAACACTGGCAAACATCACATTTAAAAGTCATCCCCACATGTCCAACTCCTCAAAAGCCACACGGCACAATGTAACAGACAAGAATTGATACTGAAGTTGGCAGATTGCCTGATGAAGGAATAAAACAGAAAACCCTCTAGGAAAGAGAAAGGGTTTAATCCAGTGGATTTCCAAAGGGCTTTGGGAGAATGATCCTGAATATGAACGCTCAGTCATTTTGACTGATGGAGAAAAGAATTGTGTCAGCCTCTGAAATGAACCAGAGTAGGAAGATCAATCTCAAAAAAAGCCATTCATCCGAGCTTATAGGCTCTCGGGCAGGAATAAGGCTTGAAATGAAGAGGCGGTGCTTGAGAAACATTTGAATAGCTGAAAACCTGACCAGATTTCCAAGCGATAACAAAAGGAGCACAGGAATCAACCTAAATCTGCAGGAGTCAGCTAAAAAAGTCAATTAGCAAATGGAATCCAAAATATTGGTATTAACATAGCTAAGTTTATTACATGCTTATTTTTATAAATACTAAACTCACCCCATATAATGCCAAAGGCACTGACAACCCCATTTAATGAATCACTGCAGAACATAATGCAATGGCTCACAGAAGCACACACTAAGGCACTTTACAGCAAAGCTGAAGAACAGTCATTCTTTGCTGATCAGCAAAGCTGCCACACCACTGTTGCCCTGCTCAGCCTCTCCATGCTTAGGCTGAAATTCAGGACATCTCTTAATCCACCCCATCACGTAACCATAACCTCAGAATATGCAGAGTGAGATAAACACAGTAATCAATAGCAGGAATGACTCTCACCATCAAATCTGGGATAATCACGCTCAAGATAGGTGAAAATATGCTGTGCAAAGATAATGTGCACACCTGGGGAGGTTATGAAACTGAGCAGAAAGTATCTGGGAAATAAAAGAAATACAGCCATCCAGGTGACTTCCCGTTTTTTTTTCCCCCTCCCCTTCTTTTAAGTAAATACAGATCCCATATTCTCCAACTGGGCACTGGTAACTTTTCCCAATACCAGACAAAGAAGCTGTTTAAAGTGTGAAAGGTGTCATTCATACAGTAGAAAGAACAAATTATCATTTGTGTGCGTGTGCAAGAAAAAAACAACAATATATTAAGTTCTACCAAATCCTGATGAGAATTTCTTCCTAAATACATAATGCTTAGAGAGGGGAAAAAAAGTCAAGCTGACACACATTCGTATCTCCAGGGTGCTCCCTGAACAGAGCAGCATTAGCAGTGTCTGCATGCTGAGCCTGCAAAAACATTTGAGAGACCACACCGGGGTTCTTTCCGCTCAGAAAATCAGTTAATCGCATTTGACATTTGCTGGAGCCTTGAAATCCAGAAAAGAATCATACCCGACGTATTGCAACAAGAAGGAACAAACAATCTGATCACAAATAAGTTTCAAGGCTGAATGCAAATTAAAAAAAAAAACAACAGTGTGTACAGAGAAGCACTCGAGAAAAGATGAACTGCCGAAGAAACAGCAATATCACAGTGAGCAATAAAGCAAAAACTCTTCTTGTGGACACAATGAATTGATTACTTTTTATAACCACCATACGTTACATTACATTTAGTTTCCTGAGTGTTTCAATTCTTTATTCTGTCAACAGCAATTCCACTGCTGAATAAAAGTCACTGTATGACTCAGGGGGCTGCACCTCCTTTGTCTCAAACACGTAAACAAAGCAGACTTTATTCCACGAGCAACTCATATCTAATGATAAACATGGAGTAATACTATGGTTTCTTTGTCAAAGGAGTGTTTTCTGCCTTCATATATATAAGAAATAGGCATGGAAATCCAAGAGATCATACTGGGACACAGAAGAAACAACAGCAACACAAATATAAGTAATTCTCTTATTATCTCCAGATTAATTAGCATTAATAAACTAGGACACAAATATTCTCCACAGGACAGGAAAGCGGCTCAGGAGCACCAATGGGGGATAAAAGTGATCTTCTGAAGGCGTTCAGAGCAGGGCAGCTCTGAGTGACACACGGCTTCCAATGACACCACCAGACAGACTAACAGCCACCTGAGAACACACAGTATTTGCACACAAGGCTGAGACTCCTTTTTGCTCCTGATATTTAATGCAATTTGAACAAGAATAAATCGCTAACAATTAAGTGAATGTTGAAATGAGCATCTTTTACTACTATACACATTCAAACTTAGGCAAAAAAAAGTTTGCAAAGTGTTTTAGAATAGATTTTCTGTTGGAGGCACAATATAAACAATGATTTGCATCAGCGATCATCTTAATTAAACAGCTGTTTACATAAAGTAACGTTGACTTACTTCAAATGCTGCTCGGTGTCAGCACACCGTTCGTTTAACTGAGCAAGTTTCCTTCAGGCTCAAGTCACCTCTCCCACCTTCAGCAGGCTGCACACAGCACCTCCACTGCAAGCAGACAGCCTGCAGCAAATTTGGTACTGCTGTGCTTTACACAAGTTGTTGGGTTTTTTTTTTTTTTTGCAGAAACATTTTGGAGCACAGTGCAGCCTCCTACACTGCATCCCCGTGAAAAGGCGAGTGCAGCCAGCCCCTCTGACCACAGTGTCTGCTGCAGGTTGGCTAAGAGCACAGAGTAGGATCACTTCCTAGGCACTGTGAAGGGACGTGTGACACCCTGCTCTACGTGACACATACCCAACTACGTCCTGCTCCTTCCCTTCCTCTTGGGGTTTGTTTTGCTCCCTCCTGATGATGTGATGACCACCTGGCACCAAAGCTCTCCCCTGGATCAAACTCAAGGCAAAAGAGCTAACATTGCTGACAAAGCCTAAGCTGTAAAAAACATCCCACTGTAATTCCAAACATTGGCAGTGACAGATGTTCAAACTAGATATCAACAGTTCTGACCATCACCAGCCTCTACTTATTTACTTTAATACATTAATAGGACAATAGGCGATCAGAATGAGGTCATCCTTTACTTGAAGCTTACAGTAAGACCATGCCTTTCTTCAGAGGTTCCATGAGCCAGCCCTGTTCAGTAAGTACTTGGATGCAGGAGGGGTAAATCTCAGCTGCACACATATGGAGCTGTCAGACGTGAATTCCTGAGTACCCATACAAGAAGTTACAGGAACGTCACCCCATGCAGCAACAAACAAGCCTGCTTTAAGGTGCAGGTATGCAGATATTCACCAACAGATTATCCTGAAAAAAGCAGCATCACTGACGAATTCTTGCTGGGAAGAGCCCATGGTTTGTCTCATGGCTGACTAATCCTGTTCTAAATTATTTAGCAGTCAAAACATATCAGAGAACAATTCTCAGCTGAATAAGCTTCCCAGACATATGCCAGCATTCTCCAGCAATTCCTTTTTGTAACCGCATGCCTTTTTTCCATATCTAATGTGTAATTAAATGAATGCCCAACATTACATCAGCGTTAAAGAAAACAAAACAACCAGTTGCATAATTACAGGCTAAAAAGAGTTCCACGCACTGAAGTAACCTTAAGGGTGAAGGTTCAGCACAGGTAACACAGCATAGACAGCCTCCTGCACAAGACATCCTACACACCAAACCCACGACCTCTGTGCTGCACTGCCTTTGGAAGAAGCTTCATCTTTTAGTAGTGTTACTACAATACAGAACTTGTAAATACTATCTGTCATGTTTTATTCAGGGGATTGTTTGGCATGGATTAAAGAGACATTCCTATACAATTATTTTGATTATTTCTTTCTACAAGAGAACAACAAACGTGCCCTTGAAATCACAGGACATGAATAACATCTTTAAGCTTGCCGCTAAATGACACAAAAACACTTACTGGATATCTTTTCTCTTTTTTTTCTGAGGGTCCACAAGACGAAGAGTATCTCTGATAACAGCTACTTTCACTTCTTCATCAACAGGACTTGGGACATTTTCAAACACCCCAGGAGAGAGCTTTAATTCAGAAAGGGATGGAATTATTCAGTGCAGAACTGAGGATTATTGACTCTACATCTTCTCAACCCTACGTGTAACACATGTTTTAAATACACAACGATAGATTACAAAATACTTCTTAAAGAATCA
>PPHD01016782.1:0-15390 GCA_002909625.1 Bambusicola thoracicus
CCCCCACAAAAACCCCACCCAAACCTCTTATAAATCTTATCTATAATCCCAGTCAAAGAAACCTTCTAGTACATTCAAACAGCACTTCAACAGCAGTATATATTCTAATGTTATGATGAACACAGCCAACTACCAGCCATCATCAGCACAAGAATACCCTGTAATTAACTGCTTTTGTCAGATTCCAATGTCTCATTTCACGATTCATAAATCTTCATTATTTGCCAAAATACTGTTAAATACTGCTACAGCCATTTAGCATGTGGAGAATTTCTTCTTCCTTCAGATCTTGCTTGGTTCTGTCCTGAAGCTGCTGGCTGTGTGGTGTTCCATGGGTATAGCATGGGGAGGCTTTGGAGCATTTTGGGGAGACTAAGATCATTTATCTTAGCATTATGTGTTGCGCCTGAACCAGCTGGATGCCCAGCCTCACAATGAGCTTCCTACTCCCCAAGCATTCTGCAGGGAGCACCAGAAACATCCAAACAATTCACATTGTTCCAAATGTCACCACAAGATTTGCAACGGAAAAGTTTCAACCTCATTTATCCATCAACTGTCTCAATATGAGCTCAAGCTCAGCGAAGAGCCAAAGAAGCTGAAATGGAGAAATGTGTTTGAAAAAGGAAGGGCTGAGAACCTCCACTTGTGTCCAGATGAAACATTTACGGACCCTAAAGTTTCCAAAGCCAGCAGAAGAGTTCTCCCTGGAGCAGAGCTGAGCTCTTTGCTCACTGCCTTCTGAAGGGGATAAACATCAAATCCGCCATCACCACATTTGACAAGATGAAGCCAAAATAATTATCCTTAGGGGGAAAAAAAAAATACAATAGCTAAAAACAGCTCACTTTGCCTCACAGACCTCAAGTGCTGAGCTCTATCTTTCCTTTTTATATCTTTTTCCTTTTACATATCAGGTTTGACATCCCCACCATCATGAGAATTGTGTTTGCTTCTCCTCCAAAATTTGGCCCAAATCATTTCTTTTTTTTCTTCAGATTACCATGTTCTTGTCATATGGAAATCCTTAGCAGTTTATTTCCTTTCCTGTTGCACACTTCAGTGCTCTGATTTAAAGTTAGATGCCTTTCAACCTGAACCCCATACCACTGGATTCTTCATTCTGCTCAGACTCCCCCCTCTCCTCTTCATTCCTGTTTTACTTCTCCATCACTTTCTTGACTGTTATAAGCAAACTGTAAAACTGAAACTGTTTATTTGCGTACATCAGCGAAGCTTCAACTAATCAGATACTTTGCAACCAAGTATGTGTTTCTGTATTCAGTAGGGAGGACAGTGACACATACATGCACACAAAAAAATTAGGTTGGCCCCAAATGCACATCTGACACCATTTCCAGAAGATTGAGCCGCTTGGGAATGTAAAATCATGATGGAAAATGTGAGGCTCTGGGTGTCAGTTCAGGATGCCCTGAATTGACTGGATTTGTGCCTGGTTGGCTTCATTTTCCAGATGCAATTTCTCGCCAATAACTTGAGTAATTGTTCTTCATGAATCATGCAAACGGCCACAGTTTCCTCAATGGGTGCTGGGATTATAGTAATGTAAAAGGTGCACAACCTGAACACTGATTTTTCACCCCGACTTCTCTTTCTTAAGCCTCATCTAAAAATAGGAACATCATTCATCTCAAGGAGAATAATGGCCTATAAAAATGTAGAAGTAATTTCTTCATATTTATGAAGCCTTTGCCTGCCACCCATTATGAATTCCCCTCTTAATGAATGCTCTTTCTCCTTCAAGAAGGTATTATGAGCAATTATGTCCTCCAGTTTTAATGCTCAGCTAATGTAATCAAATGCCTTAGACTTTATCCCCAGGTTATTGACTATCTACAGTCCCAATGACTAAAGAGCTTTTAGCCCCATGGAGGATATGTTGGCCCCAGCAGTCTGGGTTTCCGAGTGAATATGTGGTCTTCCTTAGACCATTACATATGTATATGCACAAGCTTTAATCACTGCAAAGGAGATCTCAGAAACATTACTTGGACCCCAAACACTCTCTGTAGTGCGAGCTCTTTGTTCCAGTCACATACAGGCTGCTTATTTATGATATGCTGTCCATTTAGGCTCACATTGCATTTCTGGTCCTGGTTGGCAGCACAAAGATGGCTTAAGGACTGAATGAAAATTAAAAAGGACTTAATGAAAATGAGAATTCAGGCCCTGAACACTGATATAAAGGAGCATTAATCCCTCAGACTTGTACCTAGTATAAGGTACAATTACAACTAGAAAGATCATTTCAAGTTATGACAGGTTTGATGAAAGAACTTTCACTGATGTCAGAAGCAAAGTTATTATATTGCTGCTAATAAGTATTCATCTAGTTTCCAGGGAGCTGGATTACACCAAGTAATAAAAGGTGTGAATGACAGCTCTTTTGGAGCAGGTAAGAACTGAAAGAAAACATCTCCCAACAATGACTGTACAATCCAATTTCCTTGCCCCAAACTAATCTTTTTTTTCTGTATTTTCTTGACTAGTCCATGGTGTGCCCAGTGAAGCCTTTGTGTAACTCATGGGTAGATACCTTTTCTCCCTCTGCAAAACACTCATTGTTCCATTGCTGAAAGCAAGGATTTCTAGGCATTGCCATCCCCACCTATTCCAGGAATTAGAGCTGGTAGAAGAGAAGCTCTACGAGCTGCTCCCAGCCTGAGGTCAGAGAGAGTCCATCTCACTAATTGGACTTTGGATAAGGTCCAAAAAGACATCATTCCAAAAATCTGTCTGATATGAGACACCACTGCAATGAGCAGAACGACACTAATTATACATGGTTTGAGGAGGCATTTGCCTGCCGCCAGCTCCATTCCCTCCCTAGATGGAGGGTAGAGAGGAGCTCAAAGCAAAACCTCACTCACCGGTCACCACCAGAAACTTTTTCTGCCTGTTCATTTCATCCAGTATTCAGAGCCTTTGGGGCTTGCCAATATCAGCTGAAAATGCAGATGTTCTCAAGCTACTGTTCGTGCAGAGCAAGCCCCAGTTTGGTCCATGCCTGCTGCAGCTATTTGGCTCTCTGTTCTGCACACTGGAAAATAAAAATAGGAAATGTACAGAATTATATTAAGAAAAGCAGATGGGCATAGTCAAAGCCACAAACCACTTGGCTAGGTCATGTCAGAAAGATTACCAGAAAAAGATTAAGAAACCATCTAAAAAGAGAAATGTTTTTACTTTAAGTCCATTTTTCCACCAGCACTTTTCTCCAAAAACAAAAAAATTGGTTAGGTAAATATTTCTATGAAGTTTCATTTTCTGCATCTGATTTTTCATTTTTTCAGGATGGCAAAACAAGGAACAGTTATTGAGTAACACTTTTTACCCAGCACCTTTTGCAAGGGCAGTTCCAACCCCAGCCAGACAGCGACAACACCTTGAGCAGTGCCTGCTATACCTTTAAGGCTCTCAGCCTTTGCTTCTGATCTGAAAATGTGTTTTTTCTTTCCTGCTTTTACGCATTGTCACTTGAAAGACATTTCAACCATAAGTAATGCATGATGAGGATTACCTTTTCCGTTGCTTGTAAACAGTATGCTGTGGGGAACCCTCCCTACCTGGAGTCTCCTAGTGCCACTACAAGATAAGCTAATAATTAATCAGAAAAGCACCTTACGGCAACATTAGCAGATGGCCCATCAGTGGCTCTGATCCGAATCACCACGTTAATCGTTTGTTCTTTGCCCGCTCCAGCTGGCTCGGATGAAGATGAGCGCCGTGTTCCTCTTGCTCCTGGTGTCCATCCCCAGCTACTTGGCGGAGCAGGACCCACCAAGGCGGGAGCCACGGCGCCTGTCGTGTGTGCGATGCTGCGGGCCCTCGGAGCAGCCCATCTCCATCATCTCCTCACGATACACAAGGATGAGCAGTGATCCTGCTTCCTCGGTACCCAAAGTGCAGCCAACCATAGACATCACCATCCTCAAAGGTGGGTAGAGGTGACCACGGCCATGACATCCTTCCACCATCTTGCTTGCACATCTTCACCTGGCAGGTTGTGCTCTTTCCTACACCAAGAAGCTCATCTGATTTATTTACCCAAGAGGTGACATGGCACAGGCTGTGTGTGCATGAGTGAGAAGTGGCAAGAGGCTATAACCCATCAGAAAATGGAATCACTGAGAGCTCAAGTTATATCATATTAAAAACAGACAAATGTTATCCAAAATGTTATTCCTCAGAATAAGGAATAAAGAACAAGTAGAAATTCTCATTCACTTCCCCATTTCATATGCTTTGTCTTACAAAGTAAGACATTAATAATTAAGCATATAATACAGGAGATATGTCAGGGAATGCTATGCGTAGAGACATGCAGACCAGACAAAGGCTGTCCAAGGACCAAATCAGACTTAAGCCAAATCTTTAGCCATTTTTTTTCCCTGCCCGAAACTGCACATGGAGGTGCTGTGCATTCAGCTGGATCTCTGTAAGTCATCTGGTCAGGTAATGGAGTTTCACTGCTTCACTATTTTGTGTATCAGCACTGTGAACTCAGTAAGACCAAGCTTCTACCTGGCATGCTTCTGAGAATAGCGGGTGATGGTGCCTGACATCCTCTGTTTTCCTTTACATTTGCAGGTGAGAAGGGGGAAATGGGAGAAAAAGGGTACCCTGGAGCAGCTGGGAAGGAAGGAGAGAGAGGGCTACGTGGTTTCAATGGACGGAAGGGTCAGAAAGGCCAACCTGGCCCCCAGGGCCACTCATGCAAGCAGCTCTATGCTGCCTTCTCAGTGGGTCGCAGAAAGCCCTTGCATAGCTCTGACTACTTCCAGCACGTTGTTTTCGACACCGAATTTGTGAACCTCTACAAGCACTTCAACATGTTCTCAGGGAAGTTCTTCTGCTACGTGCCAGGAATCTACTACTTCAGTCTCAACGTCCACACTTGGAACTTCAAGGAGACCTACCTGCACCTGATGAAGAATGAGGAAGAGATGGTCATCCTCTATGCCCAGCCCAGCGACCGGAGCATCATGCAGAGCCAGAGTCTGATGCTGGACCTGCAGGAAGGAGACGAGGTCTGGGTGAGGATGTTCAAGCGGGAGCGAGAAAACGCCATCTATAGTGAAGAGTCTGATGTTTACATCATCTTCAATGGCCATTTAATCAAGCCAGCTGTAGAGTAGCTGTTCCTCAGCTTCAGACTCAGAGCTTTGATAGGGGTTTCCATGATGCATTTATGTCTTCCCTTTTAGAAATCCACATCTAGCTCTGCTTGGAAGGACTGCAGCAGGCAGCCTCCTGGTGGCTTTGTGTCCATCCCAGGGACACCTGTGAATGGAGGTGATGGGGCTTCAAGGTTCTGCAAGCTATGACCACAAAAGGCTTTAACCGTTAGCATGCCCTGGAAACAAAGCACAGAAGGTCCCAGTCCTGCAGTCCCATGTAGATCCCCAGGGACATTCCTGAAGAGTTAGCCAAGTTGGTAGCAACAAATTAATCTCTGCTTTTCCTTGGAAAAGACAGGACTGTAGGGATTGGAAGGGATCTGGGGAGACTGAATAGCTCAAAAAGACATTTGGATTAGATCTAAGGGTTATCTTCAAATACCCATTGTCCAGGTGCTAATTAAGGAATGTATCTACCACAGTACTTAGCAGTGGCAGTATTGCTAACAAAGCCCCCTTCCTGCCAGCACCCACACCATGCCTGCTCCACTCAGATGGGCAAGAACACACAGTGTTAGTATTTTGCACAGCACAATTACCCTGAAATACATTTCTGTTCCATTTCATATAATGCTACAGTCTGAGAGCAAAATGCTAGAATTACATAAATAACAGCATATTGACCCAGAAAACTTTCTCAGAGGCATCGTTTTAAGTACAGCTGCAGCCACATGCCATAACATTGCTAGCAAAGCTTCTTGCACAACACCAGGATACCATGTGCATTTCCATTTTTAATGAAAAACAGTGGGCAGTGCCTTAGGATCCTATCTGTAAAGTGCTCTCTGCCAAGCTGGAGTCTTCCAGACATGAACATGGCATTAATTACTGTCTTCCAGCACTCTCACCTCCAGTAACTGGAAGAGAAATCCAGGAGGAAGAAAGGTGCTTCACTACCAGCAGTGATATTACAGGGAATTTGGTTTCACATCATAATGGAGAGGTGCATGCAGCAGCAAGAAGCCTCATTTCCCCTGGTTCCTCTGTGCCCATCCCCTCCTGTTTGTACCTTGAGCCATTTGTATGAAGGATACATGAAGACAAATTGCTTCACTGCTGTGCCTCACCTACCCACACCTGTTCAGAAAAGTAGCTGAAATAAACAGATTGCTTTGAGTGCACTGGTTTTGTTTATTTCCATATGCTTTTCACAGCACAGGGCTAACAGCACCAACTGAACACCCAGTTCTACATCAGCACCTCAGGTGGCACTTTCACTTAAGGACTCCAGAAACTAGACTGAAACCTTCAAGTCTCCTTTGCTGCTCAGAAGGTGCTCCCAGCTGAGCATCAGGATGCAGAAGTCAAATACCAAATCTTTGAGGTCTCAACTGTAGCAAAGATAGGAATTTATATGTAGCATATCTGCGAGTAAATACATGATGAAAAAAAAATGGTTTATCAGCCTTGAAAGATCACATCTGCTCCCACTTTCAGCACAGCCTGCTGCAACCCTCAGCAGGAAAAGTGGGAATGTTGCAGAGCTTTAAAATCTCTCCCAAGGGTGTCTCATGCAGACCCCCCATGCCCTGCCATCAGACATCCCAGCTGCCACCGACAGCCTTTCCTTTCTTTTTTTCCCTGCCCCCTCCCCCCCAACTCCTTCTAAAAAGGCTTCCTAATCAGCAGTTTCCATTAGGGTGATGGTAAAAGCCCTAATGGCTGCATTGCTTGTTTGCAGCACGCCACTTAGTGCTGAGAGCACTGGCAGAGAGGTGCCAGCCCTGAGCAAACACACGTGCTAGCAGAAGCCTTCCTACTGCACTCACTGAAGGCATTTGCTTTTTCCCCCAGTCATTACCACCTTTCCCCCCTTTGTCCCTCCTCTTGCACCACTCCCCACCTCGACGTTGAGGCTGCAGAAAGCCACAGCCTGCAGTGGAGCTGGAATTATCCACTGGGGCTGTCTAACATACCCTGCATATAGAGTGGCTCTGTGCACCTCCAGCTCTCCCCATCCACCGTTTGCTGTACTGACTTCAATTAAAAAGAAAAGAAAATGATCCAGCCTTCTTAAAATGTCACAGCCAACTGGAGTTATTGACAGCACCTAATCCAGCACTGGGAAGAACACCCCTGGAGCACGCTGATGTTCAATGCACACTGATTGGGGAAAAGTTGCTTTCTACCAGGAAGGAAGCAAGAAATCCATATATCTGTATCTCTGCACATGTGTCTCTCCGTAGCACTTAGAGAAGCTCTGATAGGATGCATTCAAAATGCTCTTGACTGATATGCCAGCACCATATGCAGGCAAGCCATTAAAGCCACATCGGTTGCTGGTGCGGAATAGCCTTGCAAATAATGAAAAAAGTTATTGGTTTGCACACGTTATTCAAATTAGTCATTCTTATATTGCAGAACTTATAGCCTCAGCCTGCCAAGATGTTTGGAGGAAGAAAAGAAGGAAACGCCTAAAAAAAGAGAGATGTAGAAAAACGTCCCTACGCCACATTCGGAATACATCCCTCCGTTTTTCAGCTTCAAGGGCTGGGACAAGCATCCCCATTTAGAGCAGCTTAATGAGCCAAATCCAAAGCACAAATATTTTAGAACTGCTCATCAGCATACAGGCAGCCTGCCAGAGCCTCTTTGTAGCAATGGAATGTAAATCCTTCCAGCAATCCACCACAATTTGACAAAAAAGCTTTTTCAGTTCTCATTTGAAGAGGGGGGGGAAGCTAAGTGCTCAAAACGAAATGATAAAGAAATAGGGCAATTCCTGTTTTATCTTTAATTTTCCTTAAATTTCACGCTTGGAAATAAGCATCAGGAACTGGTCAGACTTTCTGCTTGTTTGTCTTTTCTGTCACAATAATAAATGAAATGAGAAGTGACAAAAGTGCCTCAGCCACCATCGTGAAACTCAGATGTGTTTCACCCAAAGTTCCAGCTCTCATCCCCCTCAGAGATCTTATGGAAGATGAAGCTGCCATGGCTTCAGCAGAGAGACCTATGGGAAGCCTGGAGAAGGAGCTGCAAGGGCAAAACCAGAGCCTTCTGCAGCAGCAGATAATGGGCCAGATCAGCTACTCCCAGAGGTCTCCTTTTCCTGATATGGGAAGATGAAAACACGTGAAGACAACATATCATTTTGTTTTCTGACCTCAAAGCAGTCCTGTTTGCACTTCCTAGCCCAGACCTTGGTAACAGCAAGGAGATAAACTCATGTAACATCATCCTCTCCTTCATGTCCTCAGCATCAGAGCCCCAGAGCAGCACCTCACGCAGAGGAGCAAGCTGGGTCAGCATCTCTCCTTCTACTGAGAAGGTGATGAATGGGGAGAGCAAGCAAACAACCCGGGGATGGAGCAAGATTTATGGTCAGCATTAGGAACAAACCCAAGGAGACACAAAGTCTGCAGGTGGCGGCTGCTGCAGGGAAGACGAGTGCTCTATCCCAGGAGCTGATGGGAACGATAAGAGCAGCTCTGCCTCAGGACAGAGGAACAAACCAGATTGCTGCTCAGTGTCTCTTTAACCTTCCTCCTCTACAGATTGAAGTTTCAGCATTTTAGCCTAATGAAACACCAAGAAAGCCACAGAAAGTAATCCCTACTAAAAAACCCCGCAGGCAGAAGCTCCAGCTGCAATTCCCAACATCCCAAACCCACACAGAGAAAATCCTGCAATGCAGCTCAGTAACTTCTGGGGCTGTATCTGCCCTATTTAGTCTCAAGTTTGTCTGGTGACTTCTAAACAGACTCATTCTTTACCCTTTGTTGCATGATTGCACCAAATGAAGCATCATGTCTGTAGGCTTTCTGCAGAGCCCTTGCTCAGCTATACAATTACTCTACGGTTTGCTCCTGGTACTAACCTCTGCAAGCATAAGGCAGGAAAGAGTCCTCACACCCAAAGGCTTGACAAAAAAATTCTGTTAACTCAAGCACAGAAGTAGATGGACTCCAACAGAATCGAATCCTCTTTTTCCTATGAGCTGAAAACAGCACAGATATTCCTTACAGCTTCCTTCCCTTCTATGCTTTTCTTTCCCACCTAAGAGCAGTGTCAGGATGTGGTGCTCGAGCTCTTCTTTCTATAGAGAAACAGCAAACTGCTGAGGATACACCTGAGTGTGCTGTAACAAGCTGAGGGGCCACATAAGGCCTTAAGAAATAAAGGCCAGGGGTTGTTTGGGTTTGCTGGGAAAGGTGAGTACTGTGACGCGAGTTTAACAAATGAGGTGTTAGGAAGAAATGGCAGGTAAGAGCTTTGCTTTAAGCATTTAGTAGATATTTAGATGTGATATTACTTCACATCATAGCTTGTTGCACAGAGCTCTGAGTGCACCTCTCACCCATTCCCATTGCCCGTGATGAGCTGCAGCAGTGCTGAACGTGAGGGTGGCACCAGAGCTCTGCTTGGCCCTGCTGCTCGCCCAAAGACCCTCAGGAACTCTTCGCTCTTTAAGTAATTTGGTGCCTTCTGGTGCAGCTTCCCAATAACCCTCAGATACACTCTCTTAGAAGAGCTATTGAAGAGTCCATAGTCCTGGCTGTGATAAACAACTGGTATTTGGCTAAATGGCTTTCAGTGCTATTAGTGCTCATTACACCTGGCAGAACCGTTGGCTGGGCTAGAGCTTGGTGCTCTCAATGCCAAGTAGCCGCAAAGAAACTAAAAATCCCTGTGATTCCAGTTTTCTCTCCTATTTATTCTTATTATGCATGCTTTGCTTCTGGTTAAATCCTGCTGTCGTGTGCTGTTGTTCTCGTCTAAGCTGATTAAACTTCTAAAGCAGTTCATTGACTCTGAGACTACTTCAGTGAGCTGCAAAGCAGACGTCTTATTTAAGCTACCTCTTCTTATTGCTGCCTTCTGTTTGTCAAAGCAGCAAGTGGAGAGCAGGTTTTTCACATTCCTGTAGGCTCAGCAGCAGGTATGAATCTGTGATGTCAGGAGCAGGAAAAGCAGGTGAGGGGAGAACCTGGGGGGGCTGACTCAATGCCCTGAGCTCGTTGCTGAAGCAGTTTCACTGCTGCCAAACCCCTGCGTGGGCAGGGCTCATTTCTGGTGCTCCCACAGCAAGCTTGAGCTGCCCTGCAGAGAGGATGTGCTGCTCCCGCTGCTGCTCCCCGCTGTACAGCAAGTCTCTGAGCTGCATGTGGGGTCATGGAGCCTTTGCTCTGTGCCGAAGCCTTTCAACTGCACTCTTTGAAGGTAGCCCAGTTCCTTAGTTTCATTTCAGCCTGCAGCAATAAGCCATTCCCCAGTAACCGAGTGATCACAGCTCTCTCCTGTCTCAGTGAAGGCTGAGCAGGTGTATATCAGGAGCTTCTTCCAGCCAAGCGAGAGCAGAAAAATCTCTATTCTGCTGCCTTGCTTCAAATGCAAGTTCATCCGAACTCTAGCTCTCTGCATGTGTTTCCTCCTATAAGTACTCAGGATGGGACCTGGCAGCATTTCTGCGCTCCACCTCCGTTGGACTTCTGTGTTCAGCCTATTACAAGCCTGATCCAGCACTGAGCAGCATACCATGAGGGTCAAACCTCAGCGCATCACCCACTCCTGCAGAGAGGTACAGCCTTGCTGCAGTGCTCCGTGTCACAGCACTGCTGCCAGCCTGAATATCCCCCTGTGGTTCTTCTTGCAGCCTGGTTTGGGGCGAGGAGAATTTGGGGTGAGTTTGCACCTCAGCTGACTTTCTAGAAGGATCCCTCTCTATCACGGTAAGAACAAAAGGAAGCTCTGCCTTTGGCAAGCGGGTTTCTTCCTCTCGATAACTTTTTGTTTTACAACAGGAACAGCCAGATAACATCGATGCAGATAAGGCAACCAGGCAACAAATAAAGCTAATGGGTTGTGTTTAGATGAGTTGAATGGAACTTAATGATTTTACTAAGAACCTATTCACTTACAAAGATTTAAAGTAGCAGATAAAATGCAGCGGATAAAAGATGAAAGTGTTAAAACAAATAGAAACCACTTAGCCAGGGAGCAATAGGGAGCTAAAAGGCTGAGCCTTTGGCTTGCACGTGCTCCGCAGTCCTCTGTCTGTACCTGGCCCTTCATCCCAGCTGGGAGGGCTGGGGACTCCCATCCTGCCTCTATAGGGAGATGGTATATACAAAAGGAAAGGTGCTCACCTGCCTGTGAAGAGCTAGGCTTGCAGGAAGGACTTCACAAGGGAGAACTCTCCAACCAAAGATCCTTACCCCATGGCAGTCAGCCCTTAAATGGGCTCTAAGAGAGGTGCAGCCAGGCTTCACCCCTTCCAGTCACACAGCTGAATTGCCTCCACCTGTGCTCCCAGGCCTGACAGAATCCTTTCCCCAGGTGCTCAATCAGTGGTTCAGGCTGCGACTCAACAGTTCCCATACAAACACCTTTAGCATTTTGCCTTACAGATAGTGAATACCTCCCCTCTTTTTGCCCCTTGTCCTATCACAACAAACCTCCTCTCAGGGAGGTGTTCCATCCCTGGGGCTGTTTCTGTGCCTTTCCTCTGGACACCCTCCAGTAGGGTCACATCTCTCCTGCACTGAGCACTGCACTGCACTTTTGGGCACAGTGCTGCAGGTGAGATATCACGGAGCAGAGGGGCAGTTCTGACCTTGCATCTGCTGAAGCAGGGAGGTGAGCAAAGCTTTTTCCCTTCTTGAGGCTCTTTTTCCTCTCTCTGACATCAGAGGAAGTTTTCTCACTGGCAGCTGCACTTCATGTGCCAGCCAAAAGCTGCTGCAGACAATCTGGGCAACCCAATGATTGCTGCCATCCATTGGGCATGACAACCTAATGCTGTTTGCGACTCCTTTCTTCCAGAGAGAATTGCATTAAAGCCAGCTCACGCAGATTGCTTCCTTCCTCAGTCAGGGTGGAATGAGCACCTCTGTGTCAGCTCACAGTCCACCCTGATGGCTGCAGACCTTCTCCCACCTTTGTCACTGAAAGGCCTTGTAAGGAGCAAAACTTCTGTTGCAGGAAACAAAATGCCATGTTATTTGGGTTTATTTTGCTAATGCATAATATCAGAGCTGTATGGTAGATGAGCAACTGCTGCGGGTGTCCAGAGGATTGTGCACCCCTGTTTGTGGGAAGGAAAGAATGCATATCAATTCCAACAAGGCTGTTCTCCCCTCTGTTTTCCTGTCTGTGCTTTCTGCCCTTTTCCAAGGCAGAGTTCTCACTCTCCCATTGATTCAAAAGACAGCGAGTTGTAAACTGCATCCTGCAGTATGGATGTTGGACAGCAGGTCCAGGCAGGCATGAGCAGCCAGGGACAGGTCTGCCTGGTTTTGGGATCAGCCACTCCTGTTTGTGGTCCCTGATCCCACTGATGAGTGGGCTGACGTGGCCCAACCAGGAGTCCCCATCACTTGTGCTTCCAGCCCTGGCTAAAAGCAGGGAGGGAAGAGCTGGAAGACTGTTCCTGGGAAAATGAGAACGTCAGCACTCTTAAACTCGAGTTAAAAGCTTTGAAAGTGCAGAATTGTGAGTAGACACGGAGTCTGGCCATGAAGCCTGCTCCTTCCTGTCAGAAGTACTCCTCAGACCACACACTGATGGCAGCCATGCACCAGGGTGGAGAACCGAGCTGCCAGCAGCGGAACAGAATGATGCCTGCTGTTATAAGATCCAAAGAACTGCTGGGGTAGGTGAATATCAGCTCCTCCTTGTTCTCCTGCCATGCAGATGCGCAGTGCTTTCTGTGCCAGTTTGGCAGCAGGGCTGCATGCCTGGGCTTTATTATATATTGCAGAGAGCCTTGCTGCTCTCCTGGGATTGGAAGTACATGGCTGGGAGGAGTATGCAGTGCGGGAAGCATAGAAAGAAATCCTGCCAGGCACACTGATTTGGGATGCTAGAATAACCACACTGAGTCATAGAGGCTCCTCGCACAACCTCAACTCTAACAGTGGCTATGTCTTCAGTTGCTCTCCATTATGCTGAGGCTTAAGGGAGCCCTGAGCAGCTAATGCACTAAGTTAGCTCATTAGGAAATGGCAGAGTTCAGTGCAATCAGGACCCAGAGGAGCAGTGTATCAGAGCTGAGAAAGGACGTTTGTGCACACAGGGTGTTGGCAATGACTCCTGGCCAGCCATGCTCTCACATTTGTGATGGCTGAATGGCTCATGCCGGTTGTGGCTCCATTTAATATAACCCTCAGACGTTCCCCTAATGTACAGCCCTGGGATCAGAACGAAGCAAAATCAAGCAGACAGAGCATGCACTGAGCTTAGCAACTTGATGGGTGCAGAGCCAGCACTGCCTGCACTGAGTCAGCCCCAGTCTGTTACTGGAGACGATTCAAATTCCATGTCCTGGGGATTTCAGACGTTTAGTGACAGGTCTCCTAATGGTTTGCACATTAGCAAATGTTTGGTCATCAGAGCCTCTGGAGAGGTTGTGCTCTGCATGCTGTGCTCAGCATCTCCCAGTGCTGGGGTGTTCCGCTTTGGATGACTCTGAAGTGGAGCAAATAGCCTTTATTTGGTATATTAACCTCGTCTAATTGAGTCTCTCTGCTCATTAAGAATAGCAGTTATAATTTATCAGCCATAAAACTGCTAACCACATTTGCTTAATTACTGGCAATGTCATTTGTTAGGGGGTTTGGGGAAGAAAGCAGTGGGTGTTGTGAGCTCTGTGAGCCAAAAAGCTCCTTCTGACCGAAGCTCCAGGCAAAGCATTCAGCATCACACAGTCCCAGTGCCTTCTGCTCACGCAAAGAGCTTCGGGTTCTCAGCACACGCTGACTTCAGGCTGGAGTGTCTCAGGACAGTGGGATAAATAAGAACCAAGTGGGCTGCTCCCAACATCTGCAGAATGCTGGGTGTTTGTCGGGATCTGTTTGCTTGCAGCAGGAGCTGTTATCTCGGTGCGGTGGGCTGTTCCTCTTTTGTGCAGCTGCAAAAGCAGTGGTGATTCTCTGGATGGCTGCACTAACTCATCTCAGGGCCTCTCTGCTAAACCGGCATAAAGAGAAGTAATGGAAGCTTTATTAGGCAGTGTTGGTCAGAAGGCAGACTGCTTGCAAGCCACGTGTTAGGTTTTAACATGCAAAAAGAGCCCTAGCACTCCATATAAAATCCCCCAAATGCTTTCAGTCTCACAGTACCCACTGACACTGGATAAAGTATAGTTTCCAAGTGATTTAGGAGTTGCATGTGATCCCGCTGCTATTGAAGCCGATTTCTCACCCTCTGCCTGGGATGTGTTTGGGTCCTAGGGAAGTGTCTGTGTTACCTTATCCCCATCTCCTGAGCTGCAGCCTCAGCCTGTGGCTGAGTGAGGGATGTTTATTTGTGCGCTGCCTTTCGTAACCAAATCAAATATAATGCCACTTTCTGTGCAAAGTGCCTCGTGCACAGCAAGTCCTGATGCAAGGAGCTACTTGAAGCAGGCGCTTAGAGAAGCACAGCTGTGATAGAGCTGTGATAGGACATCACAACCGCAGAGCAAAGTGGAGCTTTCCGAGCCTTGAGCTTCAGGAAGAGTTTCTTTCAGGCTTCTCGAACTCACTGTGATCATTACTCACTGCGAATGACACTTGACAAGTTGTCGAGTGCCACAAGCCTGTGTTTTCATTACGCTGTGAAATTTGATTTGACTGGAAAAGTAACGGTGGGAGTCCACGTGTGCAGCCTCCTGTACTCCTCACCTTACTACCTCTGCCAACGAGAACTCAGCAATAGCAGAGCTCACACTGTGTGACTGTTAGCAGACAGATCTGCGGTGCAGCCAAACTGGAGACGTTATACCACCCGAAAAGGTGCCTTTGACCCAAAAGAAGCTACGCTGATTTGATGCTGAATATACCCCAAAGATCAATATATCCCAGTGTTCAAATCTGAACACCCACAGTCTGTGCCCCTCCTTCCAGCTCAGCCCCAGTGGGCACGGAGCAGATCCTTGCAGAGCTGCCCTGATTCTGATTGAGTGCTGCATCACCAGGCGTGCTCTGCTCTGTCTCCGCCAGACTGAATTCAGATATCTCAGCTATGCATCACGGTTCCCTTTTATGACTTCTCGTGATCTTCTCAGTCCTAGAGTGCTAGCACCGTGCAGTCAAAAGTCTTGAGAATCCTGTGGTTTTTCCATCATGATGCGCTGAATGTGCAATGCTTTGAAGTCTTTCAGCTTTTTAATCAGATGATTAAGATCGGGCTCAGCTTTCAGGTCGCTGCTCTTAAGTGTTGTGAAGGGGGGTGGTTTGTAATGGGGAAGAGAAACAACTTGGCGGAT
>PPHD01016783.1:0-15390 GCA_002909625.1 Bambusicola thoracicus
GCCGCGGGGCCGGGGCCGGGAGGGGGAACGGCGCTGCTCCGCTCCGCGCCCGCCTTCCCGCACCGCTCCCGGCCGCGGGGCTGCCGCCCGGGCCGCAACTTTCCCAGAGCGATGTGCGGGCGTGCTCGGAGCCCTCGGCCCCCGGAGGGTGTCCCCCCCTCTCGCCGGGAAGGTGCCGGAGCCGAGGGGCGGCCGGGCACGCGTGGCCCCAGACGTGTGCTCCGCGGACGGATCCCCCGGGCTGGGGACTCTGCGCTGCTCCCCCCGCCCGCAGCGCTCCTGCAGCACACGGCGGCGGGGCAGCGGCCTGCCCGGGGCTCCGGAACTTTGTTTTCTTTGGGCTCAGCTCCTTGTGGTGTGTGGAAAATAATTCCTCAGATAACTTAGGTCCTGGCACTGCCGCGGGTTGGGCTCTTTTCTCTCTCTTTTTGTTTTTTTCTCCCTTTATTCTCTCCAAGAAAGATGGATGCTTTCTTCTAGCCTAGCTCGCCCATGCTAACAGTCAGTTTCCAGTGACTTCAGAAGCTGGAGCAGTGTGCTCTCGCTGTGTGGAAGCACACACCTCCTGTGCGCAAACACTGCTGTGGTATAAGTGCCTCAGCCCTTACACTTCCCTCCACCTAACCGTTTGACTGATTGCTTTTTCAATCTGAGGTTTGTGGACCCCTGATGTTCTCCAGCAGAGCTGTATGTGCTGTGCGGTCGTTTAAAGTCAGCCTACCAACAGGACAATTGGCGTATCGGACGTCCTTGCACATACAGGGACCACAGATTCCATGCTGAAAACTGCTGACCTAGATCTGTATCTAACCCCGTGCCTTGCAGAGTGTTATCTATTGGTTTGGTTTTACTTTAGAAAGCCCAGCTGGTTGGTGTTCGGTCACATCAGTGACCTTACCATCGTTCCATGATATATATACAAGAATGCAGTTCTTACTGTTACATCTGGAGCAGCCACCTGCTGATTAATGCCAGGCACATATTGAAAGAAATACCAGGAAGTCCAGCTGTGTGGGATTTAATCACAT
The DNA here is from genome assembly GCA_002909625.1 of Bambusicola thoracicus. NCBI lineage: Eukaryota > Metazoa > Chordata > Aves > Galliformes > Phasianidae > Bambusicola > Bambusicola thoracicus. The sequence continues at coordinate 1,029 of PPHD01016783.1, forward strand.
CATTTGCATTAAAGGAAACTGTATAGCTTTGCCTAGTGCAAGTCTTCCTTGCTCTTCCCATCTATTTAAAATAGGTAATTCATTTTTTATTAAGAAGTTAGTCTTAAAAGCTGTGTCCAGTGCTAAGGAGACTTAGCAGCCAGTAAGAGATGCAAAACTGAGTAAGGGACGTGGCAGTCAGCGGAAATCTTCACGTCCTGTTAAAATCTTGACCAAAAGCCATCAAAAAGCTGCGCTGACAGTTTTTTGGGGCAGGTGTTAGGAGGTAAGATTGTGTCACAGAAATAGCTGTGGTTTAATTTCCTTACTCTTATCTCGCCTCTGATGTCCAATGAATGGGATAGGGGAAAAAATATTATCAGGGTTTTGCTGACGTTGTAAAATAGTAATGCTGCTTTATGACGTGCTTGGTAGCAGTGCAGAGGTACTTGATTTCCATCCAAGTTGTCTAAAGATTGCTGTCCCAAGAAGACTTAGTTGAAGCACGTTCCTGTAAACACCGTACGTGGCGTGACACGCTGCAGCCTTTGGGTGAATAACCTACTGTGCTTGGTGCATCAGAGCAGCAGCTGGATTCCTGGAGATGTAAGATGCGGAGTGCATGTCAGCTGGCTCGTGTTGATTCATGCTCTGAGGATAATGTTCCTTAAGGTTGTCTTGCTGAAGCGAGAAGTGATGTAATTTCAGTTGAATTATGTGCTTCTCAGGACCGTCTTAAACAATGAGCTGCGTTGTGTGATAGCCTGTTCTGTAAGGCTGCCTATCTGTTCTGCTACTCCAAAACAAAATAGGGGAGGTGGGGATATAGGTTATGGGGCACAACTTCAGTACCTCTTCTGTTACATTGAACTCCCAAGGCACTGAAGTCCTGCCTTTGCTAATCCTTAGGGTTACACATTCTGAAAGTGTGCCCATGCTGAGAATGAAATCTGACTTGATCTCTGGAGGGGGCTTATGTCCTGAGGCATAGGAAAATGAACCAGCTGAAGCCCCAAGTGAGTGCCATTTTTGAGCCCTTCCAGGACAGGAGGGCAGCCTGCTCCTGTTCCTGATAACAAGGCCTACTTCCTCCAACCTCTGGTTTGTGACCAACTCGAGTGCAATCACTTTCAAACTGCTGTCAATCAGCAGAGCTGCCTCATTTTATAAATCTCAGGAAGATGTTTTTGGATAGAAACGTTCCAGTTCTAGCCAGAATGTTGCTGCTGATAGACTTACTTTGGAGGAACTGTGTTCTTTGCCTCGGAACAGGAAAGTTTCTTAAAGAATGACAAGCAGTCATGAGATTGATTAGATAGTAACAGCAGCGCTTGATGTTGCATAAAAGCAGGAGCCGGATCTCAAGTCTAATTCATACCAGCCTCAATCTATTACAGTGCAGCAAGGAGCTGTTGAAATCCTGCTAGATGATATCATTGGAATTAAAATGAGAATTTGTCACATCCCTGTATTGTCCTCTGAGCTTTTGTCAGTCACCGGCACTTCCAGTCATTTCCCTGCTGCTCAGCAAAGCTGACAGTGCCCTGACTGCCTGCGCTTCCTTTGTCTTTTCCTATTGGAAAGGTCAGAGACATGCTTGCATTTATCCAGAGGACTATTTAATGTACTTAGGTGTGTCTCTGAGTGTAAGAACAAGCTAATCAAACGTACTGGCTCGCTTGTGTGTGTGCAGCTTACTGTGTGTTCTGTTCCCATTGACCAGAGCGGGAGGAGTCTGTTACTTGGCAAGAATTAAACAGATGCTGCTCTGCCCATCCTGCTGGAGATGAAATGGTTTTTTCAGCTTGATACCACCTGTTCCGTTATCACTGCTCTTTTGGGTGGGTTTTCATTTCAGTAGAATAGTTTTGTTGTATTTGGAAAAGATTCCTTTCTCAAAGCTTGGGGCATTATAGTCCAGCAGAGCTGTGCGGTGCTGTGTGGATGTCCTGGGTGATGGGTGGATTTATCGGTGACTCTTTAAAGGAGATAAAAAGAACAATGGGAGATGATTGTAGACACAGATGTTTCTTCCCATTGCTTCAGCTCAGCTGTCTCCTGTCAGACATTCCAAGCTTTCAGGAGCCAAGCAACAAATCTCCTCTCGCTGTGCCTTGTCAAAGGTGACGGAATTTCTGCAGAACAGGAAAATCTGGGGAGAAATAGCTGCTCTCTGGCTGCGTCCAGCTTGTGTGATGACCTCAGGGGTCTGTTCAGGAAAGCTTTGAAGCATTGGGTTTGGAGTTGACTGCTGGAGAGCTCTGCGTTGCGCTTGCGAGTATGGTCTGACAGCTTATCGGGTTCAGCTCGGTTTGGCACGAACCAGAACATTTGGATTCCCATGTGCAAGTCCTCTTTGGAGGGTTCTTGTATTTCTTTTTCCTTTTCTTGGAGAGGAGGATGGGGAAGGCTGGGAAAGAGGAAAATGAATCCATTCATTTTCTTCTGGTAAACTCTTACTAACTCTGTTGCTAGTTGCGTATTACTTTGTCTTACTTCCCAAAGTTCAGAGAGAGTTATCTGTGCAGAGTAACGCAGGGCAAGAAACGCATTGTCTTGACGCACGGGCATGACAAGTCATTACAGATTAAGGCTCTTGGCTGCAGCTGTCTGATTGCTGCTGTGCTCCCCTTGTCGGGATGCGAGCTGTCTGTTGGAGCTCTTATCGCCCTTCTTTCTTAGGGCAGACGATGATTCTGGTTGAAATTTGTCTTCTTTACTGCCGTTCCTATCACCCAGCAGTGATAATGGCAGCAAGCGGAAACAGGGCTGCACATCTGACTGCCACACCAGAATGTGTGAAACGTATCAATTATTCCTGCAATATTTGGTGCTGTGCTGATGCTTTAAGTTCTAGCAAGCCGAATGCCAGGCCTGACCTCTGCTCTCAGCAGCTGGACAACGGTTTCTGAAATACCTTCAGCTGAGTGCTGTGTCGTGCTGTATATCACATGTCTGATCTGGAGTTACAATAACTGCTTTCATGGTGCTTCCATGGAAGGCTGACCAAGGGAATTTGCATATTAAGTAGTCAGATTTGTTGCTCACAATTGCACTCATACAGTAGGCCCATGCACAGCTAGCACAGGGTTTTTAAACAAGGATCTTACGACTGAGCAGTTAATAGCATTTGGTGCATACCCCGTATGTCAGCATACAAAGAATCTCCCAGATTGCGTTTTGCAGCATTTTAGCTGTTGATTGCAAGCCGTGGATGGCGTGTGCCAGCACATAGCACCTTCCTGGGATTGTGGTGATGTCTGAAGCAGGTTGTTGAGGACTTCAGGTTGTTCCTGCTGTTTAATAGTGCAGCCCTAAGATAAGGTGCTGTTTTGCAACTGTAATACTGAATTCGGAACAAGCATTGGGCGTCACATCCTACTGTGTGTTTTTGTTTTAAAACGGAATAGAGAAGGCTTCGTATGGTTCTCACAACGTGCTGTAAATCTCTCGTGATTTCCACGACAGTACATGTGGTTTTAATCAGGGCTTTTTAAGAGAGACCATTAAGGAATGACTTGGTTTTCTAATGGCTGGGCACCCGCAGCCTGCTCGGGTTCAGTGGGATGCACAGTTTGGCACAGAGAGCACCTGAGGGTCACTTCGATACCATTTGTAACCTCACAGACTTTATTTTTCAGGTGTTAACTACTGACTCTTAGAAAATGAAAGAAGGTGTTATTGTTACTGTTAATAAGGGCTGACTAATGCAGCTGTTGTGTTTCCTTTCTGGCATTGTTCCTTTGTGTAATTGTTTGTTTGGTTTCTAGATGAAGCAATTTGTTTTAATTTCTCTGCCTGGGATTTCGGCGTTGAAATCACTGAATATTAAATATAATAAATTGAACATTCTTTGTGCTTTGGAGATTTTTGATAAATGAAAACATGTTATTCATTGCCTGTTTGAATAAACTCTAGAAAAAAAGTCGGTAATCCCCTCTTATTGCAGTGGGATAATATGATAGCTATTATTTTTCATGTGAATGTTGAACAGTACAATTTATGAGTCACGACTTACAATACAATCGAAGCCAGAAAGAAAGATCTGCCTTGCATTTAGGTCCTAGCCATTCCTGCGGGTCCTCATGCAAGTACCAGGAAGGATCAAGGAAGCCACAGCTGCTCTGGTTGCCCAGCTCTTAAAAATAGACTAATTCTAACTAATTCTGAAGAACTTCCTACCGGATGATGGTGTTCCAGCAATGCATGCAGCTATTCCTTTGTTCAAGTGTCACAGTCCTTCTTTGCTTGGAGGGTTTTATGTAAGAAGCACTTTCGCTCTATCCTGAAGGCAAATACTTCTATGTCACTTAGGGTTTTTAGGCAGTTGTTACCTGCTGGTAACCAGTATGTTACCAGTATCTCCTTCACTTCAAATTCAGGCTCCACTGAAGCAAATTCTTATGCTTTATATACTTTTTCCTTTTAGACTTTCGTAGATTTGGGGTTTTTTTAATGTTATGCGTACATAATTTTATAATATATATATAAAAATCTGCAAATATTGCTTGTGCAAGCTACAACAGTGAATGGTTTCTTGGCCAGTAGGTACCTCATGATCCTCCCAATTCTTTCCCATCGGATTGCTGTAACTTTGAGCTTGGCTGGTGTGGTATGGCCATCCCCGGCTGCAGGGGTGCCAGGTACCAGCATGTATGCTGCTGTGCATTGTGGCTTTCCAAAGAAGTGCTCTGGAGGAAAATGCAGTGGGTGGTTTCCATTTGTGCTGAGGATAGTCCATGAACGTGTAACTGAAAAGTATGGCTGGGTGTGCAGCAGCAAGCTTCGCTTTCCCAGTGTCGGTGGCATCCCTGCTCCTGGAAGGGAAGGAGGGGAACCTTTCCAGCCAGGAGTCCTGCAGCCGGAGAGAAGACCATGTGGTATCAGTTGGATGCATGTCAGGCAAGTGTCAGCCTGAAGCCAGGAGCCACTGGTTCGCTTTCATGTGCAGGTGCTTAGAGTGTAGTTCATGGAGGTTTGTTTTTCCTTCTTCCAGCTGGAAGCTCTGTAGGTCTTAAAGGCACATTGTGAAAATAAGCCTTTCAGCATGTTGCTATATCTAGTTTTAAAAGCTATTCCGTTTAAACAGTTCTCATCATCTCATTCATAGTCTGAATGCAATGAGCAGGCTGAGATAGATATCTCCCCAGTTTGGGGTCCTGGAAGGTGGCTGACTTTGGGTGGGTGCAAGCAGTATATGTGAACACATTGGGCTCTCAGTCCTCTCTGTGCTTTGTTTACCGACAACACACGGTCTCTATTTACTCACAGTGATGCTAAGCCTTGGGCTGTTGCGTTGCCACTTGGCACCGTGGAGGGATCGACAAGTCAGCACGTCTGAATTGTTCCATGGGCAGTAGCGGTGCCACGGCCCCCATTGCCTCCCAGTGGGGGCCAGTATAAGGACTGGATGATCATTATGTGGTTTGGGAGCATGGCAGGGCTTGGAGACCTGGCTTCAGAGAGGTGACCCTTTCTGTGAAGCCCATAGAGCAGAAGGAGGAATAAAAAAGATGAAGTCAGTAACCTGGTTTCTGGCTGTTGGAGAACAGCTTTACTTGCGCCTTGGGGTTTCCAGTTACAGCTTAATCTGCTGTTGTCTGGCTGAAATCTAAGATTTGAAGGAACAGAAGTGTTCCACTGCTTGAGATGCAGAAGAAGAGAACGTTTGTGTATTTATTTTCAAGAAAAATAGTTTTTCCCTCACGCTGTGATTGCATTTCTGGTGTGGGAAGTGCGGAATTGAATTCAGTGCTTCATACTGGTTCATCAGAGATGGGCAGAAGCTGTACAAGTGACCCATCCAAAAGCTGCCAGAGTGCTTGTGCTATGCTGCTTGTACAATTAACGGAAAACCCCTATAACATGGCGTGTAACTGGATATTTTACCGGCTTGACCTGTTTGCAGTAAAATATACAGCATGTCTGATGTGGTTTAAGGTTCAGCCAGATCCTGAATTTTGCATTTCTGCCTCTGCTGACCCTGGGCTGATCTCCCAGCTGTCACCTGGCAGCGGCTCTCTCTCCTGGCAGGCTTGGGTTAGGGCTGTGCAAGTGAGCGATGGCCAAAGGCAGAGCAGTGCAAACCGTGTAAGTGGATTTTAATCTGTTTCCTACCTTTTGAAGCGAACTAAAAGCTCTATTTTAAATGCTGAACGGTGCTGGTATCTCTTAGGCTACCTTAAATATTTGAAATGACATAAGCAGCCTGTCATCTTGAGGCTTCACAGTACTGAGAGAAGCAGAGCAACTGCAGATTCTGCAGGTAAGAAGTGCACAAGCAACTAATACACGCTGTTAATGAATTTGCATCCATTTGACCCACTGGGAACTGATGTATGGCATTTGAAAAGTATGTTAAGTACAAAGACAGGTGGAGGGGAGGGAGGCCTCGCTGCTGTGCTTGCCTACTAGACCACTTTTTCAGCTCCCCCATTCTTCTTTTTCCCCCACGTCCTTTCCTATTCCCTTCCCACCTACTTATTGAATGTGATTTAACAGGGAAAAACTCAAAGCATTGCTTGGGAGCCATTTGTGGGAGGAGATGGGCAACAGTTTAGAAGAATCATTTCTTCAGGAGAAACTCAGATGCATGCCTGTATGTGTGTACGTGTATACATGCATATATGCATACAGACATCCTTGTGCTGAAAACGAGTTAGAAGGAAGAGGGGCTGGGGAGTTCCTGCATGAGCTATCACATGGTTTGCCCACATTCTCAAACTTGAAAGAGAAGGCCCTTTACAAATGGCAGTCAGGAGTACTTCAGTGGTTTGAAATGAGGATGGGTGCTGCCATGGAGAAAAAGATTACAGGCTAAAGCATGTGGAAACGTACAGTGTAATGCTGTAGAATGCATGTTATCGTTTCATAGAGAGTGTTTGCTCTTAGTATATGTTCCATCTCCCATTATTGGCATTTTTTTTCTATAAATAACTAAAATCTTGCTCATAATTATTAACATTTTCTAATTTGTAATCTCCAGTAAATGTCACAACAGTAAATAATCTGTGTGGTGCAGAGAAAGCCATAATGCAGGCAGGCATTTTTCACCTTTTTCTCATTAGAGATGTGTGTTGTTTGAGAATACTCATAGGGTCTGAAATGGCATCGGAAGCAGAGCACAATGGTTGGGGGTTGGAAGCCTGCTACCTTTGTATTCTTAAAATTCAGTTGTGGAACTCAATTTCTGCTCTCACGCTGTGATCAAGGGCACTCCAGATTCATGAGAAGGATCTCTCACGGCATTTACTTTGTCGCTTTATTTTGCTGCCGTAGAACTATCATCTCCTGTGATTTCTTGTCTGTAGGGATAAATACAGTCTTTTTGTAAAAGAGTACCTACAAAACAGTGGATAGCACCTGCAGCTGGCAAATGCCATTTCGGCCTGCCAATTTTTGTTTGGCGACGCGCTGCTTTTGAGCAACTGAGCCTACTGTGGAACATTGGTAACTGCAGAGTAATGCCTATCTGGCGAAAAGGTAAGTAGTTGAAGAAAAATGGCTAATTCACAGGCTTGCAGCAGTCTCTTAGAATGGCTTGGGTTGGAAGGGACCTCAGAGATGGCCCAGTCCCATGCCCTGTCCTGGGCTGGCTGCCCCACACCAGCTCAGACTGCCCAGGGCCCATCCATGGCCTCGGGCACCTCCAGGGATGGGGCATCCGCAGCACGGAATGAATTGTGAGGTGGAGGCAAAGGAAAATAAGCTGTTTGGAAATGGGAGTGGGAATGAGGAAAATGGTTTGGAAACAATGAACACTGTGCGGAGCTTAGACTAACAATTTCACTAACACTTGCTTGGATGTACTCTCGAGGAAGCTATATTTGGTGGCAGCAGTAGTTAAACATACGTTGAGATGAAGCTTCGCGCTCCAGTCCTTCACACCTCTCACTAACATCGTCCTTCGCTCCTGTCGCTTTTGGTGCCGTTGTGTTTGGGACGTGAGCAGAATGCCCTGCTGCTGAGGGCCAGCAGAGCTGTGCTTTGCATTGCGTGTGTGCTGTGCAGAGTGCCCACTGCAGAGTGGGAATTGTGGTCCCAGCTGAGGGCTGGCGCTCCCAGGGGTGGGGAAGGGGAAAGCTGGCAGATCACTCTTTAAACTTCTTTTAAGGAGGAGGAAGTGATTTGAGTCGTATGTTGTTGACTTGGCTCAGTAAAATGCATAATGGGCTGGGGTTTTTTAGTTTCTTTACTTATATGCCTAGAGACTAAAAGAACATGGCTTGCTATTCAGTAATGGCTTGTGTTCTGTGAAGCGTTTATCAGTATTGGGTATTACTCTTAGACAAGTTAAAATAATCATTTGAGATAAGTTCTCTTATTTGCTCATTTGTACGTCAGTTTTTCACATCTCTGTATCTCCATTGTATCCCTGCCCAAATCTAAAACTAGTTCTGGTGCCAAAACAGCCTGATTTCCAACAGAAAACCACATGTGTATTGAAATTACATTGCTCAATTGAAGTCACATGCTTTAAATCAGTCACGTATTGTATAACCTCATGCTGATGGTACTTAAGACAGTGATGGAACATTGCATTAACACGACTGAAACAAACGCGTTCATTGTACGTATCCAAAGCATTTCAGCCTCTGCATTCATATTACAGCACAAAAATAGCTCCAGAAATACTACAGACTCAGTTTCTGGCCTCAGCAAAATGCCTTCAGAAGGGAACGAGAGGGAACTCAGAATTTTGGTCTCCCCTCTGGGAGAAGCAAGGAGCAGCAGCACCGTCAGAGCAGGCAAGCAGGGATGTCGTGCTTCAGCATCTCAAGGCAGCACTGCAGCGAGGGGCCTTGGACCATGGGGAACCCACCAGTTCTCCAGCTGTAACTCACAGGAGAGGCTCTGAAAGTCTTGTTTTTTTTTCTCTCAATGGGAGACAAACAATACAGAAAACAGTTTATTTTCCTGTAAACCTCTCAAAACAGCTTAACTATTTTGAGCTTTTTTTAGAATTTATTTAAATGGCATGAACGCTGTGAAAGCATTCCTGGTGCTCCTACACTGTGACAAGGTGCTGATGGCCTATGCAGCTCCAGAGAGGTCATTACAGAGTTAATGCCACGTCTCCAAACAGGTTTCCAAAAGCTTTTGCATAAAAGCTTATTTCTTCTGGGGAAAAAAACCTTATCAAAATCCCCTTTGAGTTAATTTACAGTGAGAAGGAATACTGCAGTGTTTCGTGACTTGCTGTGACCTTGTGGAGCTGTCTCAGATTCTGTCCTGCTGCTGATTTCTTTGGGAAAGCTGCACTCACAGCTGGCTCACACTGTGTGAGTAGAGACACAGACTGAGTCCTTGTTGGACAAGCTAATGAACGCTGGGTAGACTGAACCAATGGGACAGAACCGGCCCCAGAGGGTTCATAGTCACATGGCCCCAAACAGGCTTGTTAGAGGCAATTTCTGCATTTTCGGATTGCATGTACCACTTTTCATCAAGTAGGCCTGACCAAAAGTGAACTTCTTTGACTCCTTATCCTTCCATCTTGCTTCTGTTGTCACCTGACTCGCTTACCATCAGTTAGTGCTCTGAGGTAGCGACCTTGTGTGAAGTGCTGTCTAACTTCTGCAGTGATTGGCTTTGTGGGCCTTCACTCACTGAAGTCCGGTGAGATGTCGGTAGAGGTGAAACTCAAGTGTTGTGTGTTTGTCTTCTTGGGATGTTTCACACCCTTTCTAATAGGCTCACTGGTCTGTTGTGCCTAATTCTTCCAAATAACATTCTTTCTGGGAACTGGGTTTAAGTTTGGAAGGAGGAAGACTCATGGCTTGTGGTTAAAGGGACGACAGAGCTTTTTAGGCAACTTGAAAAGGAAAATACTTTGCTGGTGTTTGGAGAGTCAGTGCCCAGAGCTGGATAGGCACGGCAACCTTATTTTAAGTAGGAAGAATTTGTATTCCCTGTTTAACTTAAAAATAGCGAGTGCAGCTTAGTTTTGCCAGTGGAGAATTGCAAGCATATCTGACATAAGTCAGTTAAGGGTGGATTATTTACCAGACAGCCGAGGAGTGCAGATCTGGTGACGTGTAAATGTGTGAACCCCAAAGGGAAGCTCGCCCTTAAGCCCACCCGTGGCCGGGTCCTGCTGAGTGCTCAGTGCCAGTGTAGCAGTGGCACATGGGGGGCTCTGTCACTGCCCGTATCCAGACATCATGAGCACCGGGGCTGATGGTCTCTTCCTGTTGTTTGTACCTAGGAAAACAAGCATGCTGTACAACTATGGAAGAAACAGCAGTAGTGTTTTACCATCTTGGGGTGGAAGCGTATTACCGAGACTCAATAATTGGCATTCAGCTCTGCTTTGGTTAGGAAAACACAATGGGTACTTGGGGCGGTGGAGGCGGTTCAGTTCCTGCAGGCATCCTGCCTTGTTAACGTCTCTTGGCAGCCTTCGTGCAGAGAGATGCTGTGAGAGCTGCTGTCTGATGAGCAAATCCGTTAATAGTTTTTGTTTATTTGTTTTTATAGAAGTAATGGTGTTTCAGCTTGAACCAAGGCTGTGCAAAGTCCAAGATGACAGTGCTGGCAGAGGTGTCTGTGCTTTCTGGTTCAGTGCTGTGTCAAACAGAATATTCCCTATTAGAAATGCTACCAACCAACTTAATCTTCTCTTAAACTCTTTTCCAGGGTTGCCTACTCAAGTATGCTGTCACTATCTGATTGCTCTTCCTGCCAAATTTCCCAGCTGAATTCATCTCCCATTGATAAAGTCTGCTTCTAGTGGCTCAGTGCAGCCTCCCTTCCTTCTTCTTCACGTTGTATTTTGTTGTTATAAAAAAATAGGAGAAAAAAAGGTTTTTTTCCAGCAGGAGGTACCCATCCATGCAGGTCAGATTTCAATATCTGCCCCACCTCTTCTATTGTTCTGATGCGTTCCAATGCAGATTCGCTTCTTCATTCTGAGGGTTAATAAATAAAGAACATACTTTCTTGGAAAACAGGTATTTTCTAAGAAGAGTACTGACTATTATGTGTGAAAGTCAATTGTAATGCTGCATAGTGAGCCCACATGAACAGGCTGTTTTCGATTAGGAGAGCAAATGCTGTTTTTATTCTACAAAATGTGTCTTCAGATGATTCAGTGAATGGTTCTGGGCAGTGAATATTCTGCATTGCTTTTAAGGCCTACTGGAAGGCTTAAGAGATCCTTGCCTTGAGAAAGGGATTAAAAATAGTTATGCTTGACGCAATCTAAATGTAATATTTTTGTCATTGCTTTTATAACTCTATTGCATGGTGTGTTAGAGGGGGGTAGAGTGTGTGATGTTAGCAAGGTGTGCTCATCACAGGCGCTTAGAAAATTTAATCTCAGCAAATATCTGCTATCTAGGAATAGGCATACCTTGAACTGCGTGAGCCAGAAATGGGCCTTTTTTTTTCCTTTGAGCTCAGTCCCTACCAAATGAATCAGAAGGCACAGCTATTCTGTGACAGCTGAGAGGAAAACGCCGCGATCTGGGGAAGGGAATTACAGCTCAGCTGTAAAAATAGAAGTCTGTTCAGAATGCAGGAAATCAATCTTTCAGGTTTAGTGTGAAGAGAATATGAAAAGTGGCTTATTCTTTCTGGTGGTTTTTCCACTGGTTTCTAAGTAGCTTGTACTCATCCTGGACACAGCCCATTCCCACACCAGGGGAATCTTTTGTTTCTTGCTGCTTTTCTGGTTATTATTAATGGCCTCTGTTGCTAGTAGCGCCTAAATATTGCTGGAAAAGGGCGGGTGCTGGATGCTGGCCATAGTTCTCTGAACCAGAGATACAGCCTAAATAGTAAAGAGAAACTACTGTTGGAAAAAACCCCTTGCCTGGGGGCTGGCTGTGATAACAGTGCTGGATTGATGGCTTCCAATCACGGCCGTACGTTTTTAGTTCTTAGTTTTGATACAGGCTTTTAAAAGCAAGAAAACTCCAATAGTTTCTTTGTGTGTTTGTTCTATTCAATGGGGGATCTGAATGGCTTTCTTTCATGTTTACAATGGCATTGCTAGTGTCAGGGAGGCAGCAGTGGGGTCCCTGCTCGGCCGGGCCCTGGATGCAGGGCGCCCTGATGGCAGTTTTGCAGAAGCAGCATTCTGTGTGCATAGTTTGCTCATTAGAGCATAGCAATTAGCACAGCAAACTGGGTGAATCAGAAGTGTTCTTGCAGCCAGTTGTTCTGTGAGTTCTTCCCTTAGCCCCTGTAAGCAGCATTTTGCTCAAGGCTTTCAATATTGCCTTCACCTAGACAAGAGAGTTGTACCTGTGCGGTAAGCGCATGGAACTTTGCAGGAGATGGCTTGTTTTCAAATGGCCCAAATAAGAAGCTCTTTTCACCAGTGTTCACATACTCATTATCTGCCAAAATTTCTTATCCTTACATTTTTAGCTTAAGTGTATTCTCTCATCAAGAAAGGGGAAAGGATTGAGAAGAGGCATCTGTCTGATGTTACCTTAACCTCATGGCCAAAGACTTTTTCTACAAGAGCTAAACTCTTAAGTTCAGTATCAAGATAGACTTACTTCAATCTGCTATTACAACACTTGTTACTGAAATTATGTGAAAATAAGAGAAGGGGCATGTTTTCTGACTAACGCTGCTACTTCTGCTTACAGTGGAGGAATGAGCTCCCTCAGGCGTACGGTGAACGCTTCTTTGAGAAGACAGAGGTAGCTCACGTTCAAGGCCTGGTGCAGCTATTGCTGGGTGTGCAGCAGCCAAAGCCTTTGCCAACACGGTCATTGCACAACAAGTTTTTCTCATGCTCTGAGCTTTTGAGAATTAAATGCATTTTAAATCCAATCCTACTACCAAGTTATCCCTTCCTTGCAAAGGAAGAGAAGTTCCTTAAGTGCTGTTGTGTCTGCTGGAAGTGCTGCCCTTCATTGCAGAGCAGGCATCGCTCCGTGCGTTCACAGAGCTGAAGACTTCTGTGCTTGAGGCCTTTTGAAGGAGATCAAATTAATTTGCTAAGGGTGGAAGGGTTCTGGCTGCTCTAATCTATCTTAATTTGAGCAATCTCAATGAGGGGAGCAGTTCCTTGGCTTGCCCCTGAGTCCCTCATCTCGTGCAGGCTCTATAGGAGGCTGGCACTCTGTGAGGATGCTGGGCTCACTGGCTGTGGGGTTGTGCTCCTGCTTTCAACACCTTCAGTTAAACACTTAAATTTGGATTTTGTCAGTAATCCTCAAGTAGAGGCTATAATTTGCCTCCTTCTTCCTTCCCCCCCCAGCCCCCCCTTAAGTGCATCCACCACAGGTCAAAATGGCCTTGAAGGGATGTGATTTTAAGGCTTTGTGCAAGTGCTTGCATGTAGGGGTGGTTTTATTTCTGCCTCAATGTGAGACACACAAGCCCTTTTTTGCAACCTGTGTATATTTGCGTACACTTCTCATTTTGGGTTAGGAAGGCAGATGATAGCTTTCGAATTATCAAAGCAGCCTGCTAAGAACTCTCATTGTTACAACATGTCTCTAATTCTAGGATACAGATGGTTTTCTTAACAGAAGGTGTACTTGGGAAATAGGAAATCTTTGTCAGTTTTATATGCCTAATACCAACAAATGGATGTGATTTTTGCAGCTTGGTCTTTTGAAGTTGCTTGGGCATTGTTAGTATATAGAGCATAAAATAGCATAGCTACGCTTTGTGCCATTCTAGAGAAGTCCTGCTTGTAGATAAAAGGTAACAAAACCTCCTGTGAGTTGTTCCGAAGCTTTACCTGTTAAATAGCCTTTCAGAAATGTCTTGGTATCCGACCAGTCTGTAAATTCTATCAGCATTAATCTGATCAGTGGTGAAAAGTAACTAAACCAGTAGAACTGCTAAAACACAAAAAATACCAAACAAACCACCCCAAGCCCTTGGAACGGAGTTTCACACTGACAACATATGCTGTTAGCTTTGTTGTCTTGCATTATATACATCATGCACAAAAGAGAGGGATTTCTCTCTATTTACCACCAAAAGAAGGCTTACTCAAAGGTAGTTGTGCTAACTAATGATGAATTATTATTATTAAACTCTAGCTGCTTCTGAATTATGTAGCAAGACAGTATGGAAAGTAAACCCTTATTGTGATTACAGAAGAATAATTGGCTGAAAGTTGTTACTAGAACCCTCCATTCTCTCATTTTCTCTCCTTTACCTTTAAGGTAGTGATTGAAAATGATTTTTACCATAAAAACTCAATTCCTGGCACATTTTAACCTTTCTTCCCTGATCTGCGTGTTTCCACAAGGAAACCAGAGCCAGGAGGTGGCTGTCACCATGTCACTCTACTGGAGCCTTGTGGCACCGTGCTACCTTATGGCTCGGGAGATAACTGCACGCCCCAGTCAGAAGCTGGGACACATGGACAGATGCTGGTGTTAGTGGAAACCATCCAGCTTTGCTT
>PPHD01016784.1:764-15389 GCA_002909625.1 Bambusicola thoracicus
GTGGTGGGAAGAGAGGAACTGTCCCGAGTCTGAGGGGTGCTGGGGTTCCTACTTCTGCCTGCCTCCTTTGGCTAAAGGCCCAAAGGAGCAAAATTCCCCTGGATTGACACGGGCAGGAACCTTAACCTCCCTCAGACAGGCAGGTTTCATGCTTGGAGCTTTGAGGGTTGTGTTGAGTTTCCAACAGAGCAGTGCACTCAGCTGAACTGCACAGATTCAGGGAGGATACCGACAAAATAGCAGGTCTTAGGCTTTACAGGTGACAGATCCCTGCATGCATCCATTGCAACTGGATACATCGGGAAGAAAAAACAATAAATTATGACAGGATCTTAATTCTAAATGAAATCCAGGAACCTCTCCATGCTATTTCATTTCAAATAGTCAGTACTACTGCTTTTCTTGGGACAGCATCTGGAAACCACCACCAGCACACCAAAACAGCTTTCACAATCAAATGAAGTGCTGCTCCAAGCAGGTGAATGCAAAGCTGGAGCTGTTCCTCTGACGTAAGGGCACATTTCATCTAATTGGAAAAAATACTTCAAGTGCACTGGGAATAGTCACTGTTAACTGAATGCAACAATGAAAAAGGAAAAAAGAGCATGCAGACCCGAGGGAATTACCAAATCAATTAACAACTAATTCAGGAACTAATTTCTGTATTGCCTCTTAGCACAAAACTGTATCTTTAATTTCTCCTGCAATAAGCATCACCATGATAGTCCTAACACACTCTGACGCTTTAAATGAGTTTACAAGTATCTCTTTTTGATTGGCTATATAACATTATTTCTTCACAGTTCAGTGCAACCATAGCCAAGTGTTCTGAAATATTTAATTATACTGGTAGCTACCAGTTAACAATTTACAGAACCATAGTGAGTACAAAACATTTTATAACTAGTAATCAACTAATTAAAAACACAGCAAAAATGTGTATGTTCTGATTATAAACAATTGCAGAGGAATTACACAGAAGATTTCAGCACTAAGAGTATTTGGCTAACGCCCATACTCTCGTGTTTGTACAAGCATATCTGGATCCTGATTACTGTGATTAGACAGAAGTGTGACAGGGTAAATTACACCTCACGGTAGATATAAATAAATGAAAGTCTGCCATTTGCCAGTGCCTTGTCAGTCATGTCATTTCTGAATTTTGGAAAGCCACCAATCCCGGATCTCAAAGAGCTATTCAGAAGCCCCCAGGATCCCGGAGCAGCAGCAGCTTTGGTAAGCCCTTTGGGGCAGAGAACTGAGCAGCAGCACAAGGCAGCACCCTGGGGCTCTATGTGAAGGAGCCATGAGCTTAGGCTGCCGGCAGTGGCTGTGCAGCAGGTCAGGTTACTGAGGACACGCGTGTCATTTAAAGCAAGTAAATCCTGGAGATGGACGGATCCTCCAGACATCTGCTGTTGGCTTTCCTTTGAAATGCTACACGCATCAGCCATTCTTACTCCAGAACAGAGCTTGATGCTGCATGCAGATGGAAGAGCAATAGGGTGAGCTGTGGTGCTCAGCACCGACCCAGGCCTGTTAATGTGCAAGCTGCTGCAGTGGGGAGCACCCTGCTCTCACTATACCAGCATCTTCCACCCTGTCAAGTCAGATGAATTAAGCAGGACAAGACGTTAAGACGGTTGCTTATTTGTACTCTCTTTTGGTCAACGGTCGACTCAAAGTAAACATTTACAAAACCTGCCGCAAAAAGCATTTGTTGTTCATGTCGATGGTGGCTTTCAGGTCTGACACTTGCCTGAAGCACTGCGGAGCTCTTCGGCTAGTGAGAAGGATTAAGCAAATCGGTTTGACTGACTGGATGTGGCACACCGTCACTTTTCAAGTCCTATTTCAAAGACACTACCAGACTTGCCAAAATGAAGGACTGTGCAGCGCTGTTATTCTGCACAAAAACCACGCATGCTTTACTGTACGCAGACTTGTCCCATCTAGAGCTAAAGCTTAAAGGAAAATGAGGTTAGGAAGGGGAAAAACAGTGATCGAGAGGAGGCAGCAGGACTGAGACAGCACTGAAGAGGGGAGAGGAAGGGAGCTCAGGGGCACAGAGCAGTACACAGGCAGGAGATCAGAATTACACTGGGCAAAGAATTCCCATCCTCAAGGGAATGACAACGATAGGGAATAAAGGCTTCTGTCCCACCTATCTGAGCTAAAAGGTTACAAACTGATAACTCGAGATTCAGTGGTAAGAAAAACAGAAGGAAATGCAAACACACTGCCTAAGCCTGAACGTGCCTAAGGAAGGGTGACAAGAAGCTGCCCCCCGCCTGCCCCTGCGCCACTCACCCACCACAGGACGTGTGCTCGACTGGGCTGCAGGAGCCAAGCTGCTGGAGTTCACCAGCACAGCTTCCATCCAGACACCTACAAAGCATTGCCTGGTTTACCCAAGATTCTTTCCATCGAGTAGTACACAGACAACGCACTAGGGGAGGTCACTAGCAAACACCTGAATTAAACAGAATGTGCTCGTCTTAAGGACAAAAGTGCCGCTGGCGCACCCAGGAACCAAGCTCTTCTTCCTAAAAGCAGAACTCTCACCCAGTTTGCTGGCAGAGCCCCACAGCTGTCTGAGCCCTAAAAACGTTTGCCATTTTTAATTCGGAGTGAAAAAGACAAAACAGTTAATTTCATTCAAGGATTACTTTAATGTATTTAAATGTGCCACGCTAGTGGGCAAAGAAGGTCATCTGAAATATCACCTAAAAGTAAAGACTGAATAAGTTATTCAGCTTTCTCCATTAATACAGCCATTTGCAAACAGAGAAGTGAATGGATTTTGAAGTTCACCTTTGCAAGTCATGGATGGCAAATTTTTCGCTATGCCATCAGCTAACATGAAACACGAGAACATTTATTTTCAAGCCAGCCTTCGTGTTTGCCGTCCCTGAATGATGCACCCGGGAGCTGCGCTGGAATCTGGGGGCACGAGAAGCACAGCGCCGCTCACTGTGAGCAGGGCTTGGGTAACCCGTCAGAACGCAAACCCCATCAAAGCTTCGGTGAGGTGGCTTTTGGTAAAAGAGCAGTCAAGGTTATACAGTTCAGCTGTATAATAACACGGGCATCTGTGATAAGTGCAAATGCCACGGACGAGAATCTGGAAGCGGAAAGTCGAGGCAAGCTCTTGCGTATTTATTTACGCTCCGGTCTGGGAGGGAGGGGGGAGAGGAGGAAAAAAAAAAAGAAAAGGCACACAGCTGCCATCCCAAAAACAGACCTCCCATCTGCCACCCACGATTTGCATGTCACCTTCTCCAGGCTCATTTGTACTTCATTAACTGCCATTGACTTAACAAGATTTATGCAAATGACACCATAGGAGCTCGCTAACTCCCACTGCAATCAAGTGATTATGTATGTACAATTCTCCACAGCAATGAAAAATTAATACATGACAAGCCCACTCACCGCTGAGCTGAGCTTCTTGCTTTTATTTCTCTTGTTGTCATTTTCTTTTTTTTTATTTGAATATGCTCTTCTGCAGGACTGCAGCAAACAAAGTAATCTTCCCCAAATGCTGCAAAAACCCCAATGTGCTGAACGTACACGGCTCTGAAACAGAGGCTAGCACACACTTCAGAACATTCACGCAGGCTACCAGATACAAGCCTTCACTTTCAGCCTATGTGGCTTTGAGCAGAGGATACTTCATACTGAGGAAACCACTCAGCCTCTGAAACACAGTGTTAAACACAATCTCTGCCTTCTTTTTAGAGAGTTATGGCACATCCAAAGTCCTCCAAGGGTGCTGGGAGCACAGACTGTACGGCACGCCGATGCTGCCAAGTAAGCAAAACCCAGCCTCTCATTTCTGAGCAGTTTTCTTTTAGTTCTCCCTTAAACCGACCTTCCTAAACTCAATTCACCTTCGAGCAGCTTGGTGAAAGTTACCACTCACGTTCTGACAGCACACCAGCTTTTTGTTGCTCGCATTTTGGGTTTCTGCTGAAAAACTGTAAGGTTCTTCAAAATGGTTTTAAATGGCTCTGCTGAATAAAACCATGTTTAGCAGTGTAGGGAAAAGTAAGTTTTAGCACTCAGAAAGGAAAGAAAAATGGGAAAATGAGCTCTTTTCAACCCGATTGCTCCAAATTAAAGTCAGGAAGGAGCGAGGTGTTCCCTTGCAATGAAGCAGACTCCATTTATAACTGTGCCTGCTCCTTCCAGGCCCTCAGGAACTCAGGGATCCATAAGAGGAAAGCAGGAGCTGGTACTACTCTGCTCCTTCGGACTGGAAGAGGCACCAGAAACACACCTGCTCAATACCAGCCGTTCCCCTCCACTTCTGCATGCCCCTCGAGCTCGGATGAGTTTTCTTTTTTTCTTGAAAAGAGAACATTTCCAATCTCCAATTAACTTTCCTTCAAGTTGGGAGACATTGTTTCTGATTTTTGGGACACCCTGGGTAGATAAGAAGAACCTACAGTGAGGCAGCACAAAATCTATCAGATAACTAAGCCTCCGAGTTCACCATCTCAACAGTGAGACTTCTCTATTAGCTGTTCTTGAATAACCCTTTTTTCAAGTACCAGAGAACACGAAACACTCTGTATTTGAATTTCAACCTGCACCTTCCTAGGGCTTCTTTTAAAAGAATTACTTAAATGTGCTACCAAGCTCAATCAACACAAGAGAAGCACCACTCTGCAAGTGCAAGCTCAGACTTACCCCCTACATCAGGGACCCAATGCCAGCAGTTCTTAAGTATGTGACATGCACGTACCCAAAGCACCTCCAAAGGGAAAAACAAAGTACTGACAGTGGGATTAAAAAGGTCTGGTCATTGCCTCCCTTAGAAGATGAGCGTATGTGCATGAAGCTGGCAGAGGCACCTTGCTCCAGAGCAGCTCCAAGAAGTCATGGGACGTTTAACGTAACTGGAGGTGACTCGTAATTGCAGCATGGGATGGTGCAGCAATGTGAATTTTGGGCTAATAGGAGGAAAGACTGGAAAACACGGGGACAAAGATTAAAAAGAGTCTGTTAAGAATGTAATATGAAAGCTTTTCCACAGCAACTCTGTGAATACTACAATCTGCATTCAGCCTCGTGAAAGGAGATTTCTCTTTCTATTCACTGACCATTTGTCACCGAAACATCCTGATGGAAGGGGTTTCTCATTGAAAGCAGCAGAGTAGCATGACATATTACTGAAGTTTCTAGGTCCAAACGTTCCTTTTCACATCCCTCCACCTTATTCACAGTTAATGCATTAAATGCAACAGAGATCATCTTTTCTAGCAGGAATTTCTACTTCCTCAGAGAGATCTCCAAGCGTCTCACACCTGTAGAACGTACCAATAGCAGTCAGATCAGCAATGTAACTCAGCGCCACCTCTAAGTAAGAGCTATCTGAATAGCAGATAGGAGAAAGCCTCCCCAGTGCCTCATTTCAGAGCCCTGTCTGATGGTGAAAGATGCACACTAGCTCAGAACAGTATAATTCGTAATCAAAAGCCACTTCAAACTAATACATATATTTCAACTGCCATTAAACACTGGCAGCACACATACACAATTCCATTTTCTCTTGAAATTCTATGTTTCTCATTAAAAAAAAAGTTTTGCCCCTGCTCCATCTTCTTTTACCCCACAAATAAAGCAGGGGTGCGAGGGAGACATTTTCAATACAGAAATTCGAAGTGCTTGTAGAGGATACCTTAATTGCGTTGCAGTGTGATCACACTTAAAATGCTCATCTCACCGGTCCTTAACGTGTACTTTTTACACAAATTCATTTCACACAGTGCCGTTTTAGAAGAATATGGACACTTCAGATAAGCACCGGGAAAAGTGCGTTTCCCAGTGTATTTATTTCTTATTCTCAGGTCCATTTTGCTTAATTAGCATTACCCAAAAGAATCCAGTCGGTCTAACCCACCTCATAGCACACAAAAGCTGTAGGAAAAAAATCGTAGCTTGTTTCACGTGCCTGCAATCTCCTCCTCTGAACACTGAGCCAAACACGGAGCTTATCTGGTGTCACACTGCTGCGTTTGATCAAAATTTGTCTCCTAAAGATTCACAGATATGACTACGCTTCTGCGGCCCGATGGCCCCGACAAGGGTAACTGCTTTGAGAAAGGAAACCACTGCAAGGAAGTGTACAAAGCCATCTCCCCCCTTCCTCACCCCCAGCATAAAACAATATACAAAGAACCTCCAAAACAGCAGCACCAAACAGGAGACGGGGGGGTCCTCGACAAGATGAGCCAGGAGCCACAGTAAGGTTTGGAAGCACGCTGGGAAGAGGGAAGGGAGAATCCGGAAAGCAGCAAAGCAACCAAAGGAAACTGGAAAGGAACTGCGTGGGAAGAAGATAAGCTGCTTCACTTGGCACTGGTGCTGCCTGCAGCACGGTAACTCACAGGAAAGCAAATACTTGCAGACACACACACCACTGCAGAAACCATCTGTAAAGCATCCCATGCAAATTGCTCAGCGCGGTGTTCTCAACTGCACGAATTCAGCGTAATTTAATTTGGAAAAGTAAATGATCTCATTTACCCAAACACTTTGCATTAGATTCCAGTATCGCTTTTGCCTTTCGGAGCGCGTTCAGAGCTACAATTTAGCATTCAGTTTCCGGGCTAATGAAAGTGCATCTAGGCTAGTAAAACAGACCAAAACAAATCCGTGAATTCAAGTCCTGTTGTGTAATGAGGAAGTTTAATTAAGGCCACACATTACAGCTGTAAATGTTCTCTTATATAATAAGGTCTAAATGAAACTGAACCTAATCAAAGTTACAATTCCTTCATTAGCAAATTACAAACAAGAGTGCACAGCTGACACACCGGCTATGATTATCACAACTAATTGCCTTGTTGTTACAAACCAGCCTGAAACTGTGTTCAGATGTCCGTCTGCGATAGCAAATTAGGGCCACATCAGGCTATTCCTGCCATCACAAGGGGCTCTTGTGCGGCGCGCTGATTTCCCCCTGTCAAATGGGCAGTGCGCGGCCCAATCAAAGCCGGCTCTACAAAGGCAGCCTTTGAAGCCAGCGCAGCCGAGAAACGCGCTCCATATGCAGGCCGGCAGACTGCACTTCATTAGGCCTGTTGTCACATTTTCCCTCTTCTTATTCTAATGATCCTATTTTAATACACATAGGAACCTCTCCTAATTGATGTCAAGTGAGTGACTTCCACATTCATCACTGGAGCACATCAAACAAACCTTGGCGCGCGGGCCGGCCTCGCAGCGCTGCAGACCCGAGGTGCGTCTCCAAGCACGGCAAAGCAGAAAGCGCGTTGCGTACCTGCTTAATTGGGATCGCGCGGCCGCTCCCGATGCTGTCCGTTCTGCTCTCCAGGACCTTCTTCTCTTTGTCTGGGTCGCTCCCTTTCCGAGACTGCGGAGCAAAAAGAAAGTTGGCGTTATTATTTTGAAGCGGCTGGAAGAAGTATTTGGACGCACAAACACACTGAGAGCAGGAAGGGGAAAATCTACAGGAGTACACGACAGTCCCTAAATTTGAATGGATTTGAACACCTAATTGCCATTTCCAATTTTCAGCCCTCCGCTCGTTTGAAATGGGATTTGGGTTTCAAAGAGTTCCAGCCTCGCTGCCTGAAGAGCCAGCAGATCACATTGCTCAAGTTCACAGCACTACTCGAAGAAGGCTGCAGCTTCTCATTGAGAAAATCTGATATGTATACATAAATACACGTAGGTAATGCAATTAACTAATACCTGTACGATTTTAGAAAGATCAACGGCTATCTAAAAGCACGATTTCATGACACCGCCTCTGATCGCATTCACTTAACTTTGTTCTTTGTGCCAATTCACAGCTTTTCTTTTCCTACTTTCCCATGCTGAGAAAGCTGGAATTTCAAGAATAGGTACCAACTGAGGTTGAAAAACATTTTTCTGAACAGAGAAAAAGAAACATCAACAAGAGAAAAATTAAATCAACGTTCAAAACTCGACTTGGCTTTCCCTAAAGAGAACTGCCCTATGGAGTAAGCTCACAGAGCTTCCTTCGTGACTACAGCAGTGATAAGAAGTCATACAGACTCTGGTCGATTACTGTGGAAGAACACACAAGTATATTCAATATGACAGATTTATTTTATTTAAAAAAAGAGCAAGAAAAAGGAAGAGCTGAAAGTCATCCTCCTTAATAACCGATCTGACAAGTGACAACTTCACTCCATTACTTTTCAATAGGAACATTACTCACACAATACTGAAAATGGAAAAACATTTTCATGTGCTTTTCAAATCACAGATGATGTATGAAACGAATGCGTTTGCGGTGTCCAGTGCCACAATGGAAAGCTAATGAAATCCAGAGCAACGCAAGACACCGGGTTTGATGTTTGGCATAAAGGGATGACTGAAAGGCAACGATGTCGGGAGCGCCATCGGGACGGCAGGCAGTTAATACCTGTTTTCTGTATTCCCCCATTGAGCAGGCGGAGGGATGGAAGGAAGCAAATGCCCCAAGCAGTTGCTTTAGGGGGCGAGGGGAAGGAGGGGAGGGGAGGGAAAAAGCCCACGGAGGAAGACTTCAAGTAACAGCATCCTAAGCACCGCATTTACCCAGCGGGGAGGCTGTGCTTTTCCCGGCTCTGCCGGGAGCAGGCTCCTATCACTAGTTACTATGGTTAGGGGCAATGGAATGACATGGCAGGGAATTAAACAAAGAATAAATGAAAGAAAGCAAAACAAGTGGGAGGGATGAAATCCAATGTTCAAGATCACTATTGTTCCTCTTCCTTCAAGACAGATTTCTGAATCTGAAAGTGCCACTTCCCAATAATAAAACACAAAACAATACTTCAATAGCGCAAAGCGGCCGTAAGTGACATTCTAAAGGAACTCAATGAAGGTAGCCAAATCCTTGGGAGGGAAGTTGTCAACTTGAATGTTTCTTTTTGTCTCGTTTTAAAAGAAAGGATCCCGTTTCTGAAAAGCAATCTAAACACTATGCACTAATTTATTTATTTTTAAACCATCGCATCTTCTCTTCCATAAAAGTAACTGCAGCAGCGAAGAATGCTGTATGTAGCAGGGAAATGCTTCAAAGCAAAATGTTGTCAAATGCTTGAAGGATAGAAATCTAGGAATGGATGTTAGTCAAATCCTTTCTGGCTGCTGGTAATGAGAATACGTGCCATTGAAATGTATTAGGCTCCACTGTTTATATCACGTAGCGAAATAGAGAGGCACCCTACTCTTCCATGCTTTCGCATTTATAATACATCCATTTCATTTTATATCATAGCAATTAAAAAACAGACACTAAACCACACTGGGTCAACATTAGCTAGGATTTTCTTTGATGTCACGTTAAGACATATAGCAATCCCATTTAAAACTTTACAGCAAACCAGAGAAAGTCCCAAAAAATTAAATGAATAAATAAAAAAAAAGACCTGCCCAAATGCCATTTGACCCATTTTCCCTTTGCACCAGAAGTCATACGCAGCCTTACGTCAACACTAAACCTTTCCCAAATCAGAGCCTAGAAATGAGACTGCTTTCGACCCAGGAAAATACAGCAGCTGAGCTCGGGCACAACCAGAATCCTGCACCCACAGCCCGGAGAGCCCCAAGAACTACCAGTACTGATCTCTAATACAATGAACTAGGGAGGTTTACTTAACTTTTTAAGAGGTCATGACTGCAAATCTGCAATCATGTAAGAGAGGCAATACTGACATGTGAACGGAGCTGCCTCACACTGTACGTGAAGCTCATTCAGCCCATATGAAATCCAACAAGAAGTAACAACCAGTGCTTTCCTGAAGTGTAAATCCTCACTTGTGCTGCACAATAATTTACTCATCCATATTTGTACCGTGCAAAAACAAAAGACATTTACCCTTCTGCTTTATTTTAAAGCCTAAGTAGGTAGTCTCCTATTGCAATGATAACTTGACAGAAAATATTTATATCCAACAAAGTCATAATGATCAGATGCCACCTATAACGTGCTTCAACAAGAACATGTTTAAAATGCTCTGTCCTATTCCAAATCAAAAGCCGTAAGAGACTTAAAAAAAAAAATCACATCTTCTTTCTGCTTAACCCCATTTTCTTCCCAATGCTAAGAGAACTTCATGGAAGAAACTAAACATATTACCTATGCTGTGTAACAAGGGTCAGTTTGCAACTAAACAAATGCAAAGGATACTAATCATATGCAAGTAACAGTCTAGGAAGTAAGCACAGCAAACTAAATGCAGCTAACTGACATATTTTCAGTTTCACGTTTTGCTCTTAGCAGACAGGACATCTACTTATTTATAGCCATCTCAGTCTGGTAATTCCAGATTACAGCTTGGCTGACATGGCATGAGACCCGCATTACGAGCAGGGTCAGCAAACTCCAGGACATGGATTACACCGTATTTAATACGGTCACATCATAAAAGACGCAACTAATTCAGAAAAGACATCAGTTTTTTCCCCACAGCACTCGATTCTTCCCCAATTTTTCCCAAGTTATTTGACATTAAGACAACTATGAACATTCCCTGGTGCCAGGCAAGACGGTTCTCCCTCTGCTATCACTTAATTGCAAACCCGTCTGCTCAATCTGTTTGTAACACACGCAGCCGATTTCATATTCCTCTCAGACCTCTTCCTCGACTGCAGATGCGTATGCTTCCCTTTATTCGCTTTCTCAAATTTACACCTACTCCAATATAAATCACCCACAGTTTTCCAAATGTCAACAGCATCTGAACAGCCCTCTCAGCTCCTGATGCACACTTGAGGCAGGAAATGGTCGGCACACGCTCCCACAGAGCTCCGGTGGTCTCCGCTCCGCTCCCAGATTTATGGCCGTGCTCTCAGTTTCTAGGATGACACTGACATCTAGTGGAGTTAATAACTCACAAGTGCTCCTCAGCACGAGCCCTGAGAGCAGCAGGGAAACGCACACGCGCTCGCTATAAAACCTCGGTGTCGAAACGTGACAAGTCCTCATCAGACACTCACTTGCATTTTTAGGGAGGATTACAACTACCTAAACAAAAATCCATCATTTAAATTCTTTTCTAGGAGTCTGAAGATCTAAATCAAAACATCGCTGGCAAGATGGGCACATCAAATATGACCTGTGAGACTGAGCTGTCACTCAACACTCCAAAACCAGGACAAAACTTTTTACTTGCCGAGGGATCAGAGCTTATTTAGATCACAGAGGAAAGTTGCCAGCATTTCTCTTAGTGCTCCCCTGGATACCAGTGAGGAGCTGACCAGTGCTGGGAGGTGAACAGGACATCAGCTTTGGAATACAAGACACAAACTTTTTACGATAACAGGGAAAACGTGGTTTGCCAAATGCAACTCCTGCATAGCTGCAGTCACCAAAGAGCTTGCAGGCGAGTGTTTGTTAGAAAGTACAGTTCCAAGTGTCAAGAAACTGATTATAAAACCACAATTACACACACAGCACAATCCCAAAGCTTACAGCAGGACAGCTAGAATAAGGAAACCATCACTCAAAGCTTCATTCTTGTTTCCCAAAGCACCTGTGCATAGCAAGGATCAATCACAATGGACCAGTTGAAGTGTTTTGGGGTATTTTTTTGTTTGTTTGTTTGTTTTTGCATCTCAGTGAAGCAAAACCCAGATATTCTAGGAAGAAAGAAAATAAAATGTCATTTTCATCACCATCGTACCTTTTAACTCTGGGAAAGCAGATTGAGACAGAAATAACAAAAGGATCACTGGGCAGCTGCTTTCCAGTACCCTACAGAATTCCCCTGGCAAGCACTGACAGCTCTCTACAAACACTGGATACCTCACAAGGAAGCCCCGAGTCTGCAGAATTATTCAGAACAAGGACAGGGTTTAGTAGCAGAGGCCCGGCTTTGTCTTTGGTCACTGAAGGTGGGAACCTGAGCAGATCTTAGAATCAAAGTCACACAAAGGCTCCAGAATTCATCCACTGGAATTCCCAGCATGGTGACTTCATTGTTTTACATCCTCAAAGAGAACAGCCCCATTGTCATTCTAAAGCGCTGTTGTTTTCAAGCCCTACGGATCCATCTCACCACTCCTGTCTGGATTAGACCAGCTCAACTCAACCCGGTTGAAGTTCAGGCCATGATCACAGAGCACGACTAGAAACACAGCAACAGTCTCCTCCTTGGCTCACTCACCGTGAAGAGGTTGGATCGGCGCTTGGACTGTTTACGGACAGGAGTTGGTGTGTTGGCAGTGGGAGGAACATCAATCCGTAGCTCCTTCTGGCTGGTGCTTGGAGTTGATGGGACAGAGGAGGAATAATCACTTAAACTCCCTCCTCCATTACTGGTCTGCAAGGATTAAAGTCAGTTTTAAACAGCGGTACACTGCTTTCAAGAAATTGCAATCCACAGCTGCATCTTATTTAGTGCTGGTACCTGAGAATAGCAGCCTAAGCTCAGAAACACAGCAGGCCTGCCCTACTGCCACTCCTCCATGCATTTCCATGGCAAGGCTTTAAATATTTTTTCCATGCCTTCATTTGTTTTCTTTTAAAAACCTACCCATTTCTGTTGACGTGGCAGGCACACTGTCATTCTACACAATATCCCCCCAGATGGATATAAACAATTTCATTTGTTGTATTAGTGTAAGAGTAAGCAAAACACTGGGGAAAGGCTGCACATTTTACTTTTCTGCTTCAAAAATGGTAAGCCAGATTCTGCCTGAAACCTAGAAAAAATACCCAGTGCAACAGAACTGCATAGCTGGACTTAATCCTAGTCTGGAATCATCGGTCCGCTGAGAGCTAATCAAGGAAATGAAAAAACAACCCACCAATGCTGTACAATGGTTCCTGTAGTAATAGGTAGCTCTTAAGACATTTGCTGAAGCCATGAAAACCACTGGCACAGGGATACAGAGCTTAAAAGACGTTCCAATTTAATCAAAGCAGCCCAAACGTAAAGCCACATTCACAGTCTCCTAAGAAATTAAGTAGTCACTCAGTAAGTCTACAGAACAGTTAATGAACTGATGCCACAAGTGACTAATAGCAGAAAGGCAAGGAAAACAGACTGGAAAAGTACCAAAATGTGATTAATGCTTTGATTTTTTTATTAGACATAACAAATGAGTATTAAAAACATCATTAAGAAGGATGCAGAGATAATTTACAGGGTTTTTTTTCTATCAGGTACACGTGCATCCTCCGGGGACATGCAGGCTATGTATGGTGAGTGGGGACTCAGGCAAGGCAGAAAAGCTCAATGGAAGAGAAGCAGAAGTACTGGACAACAACTCCAAGGTAACTTATGGGAGGGGAAATGATCTGCGATGCTCATGAGAAGGTGAAAAGATATCTTTGAAGCAACGGAGTTTCCTATAGGAAGCAAGGAGAGAAGGTAAGACATGCTTAAGGGATGCTTAAGGAGAAGGATTTTCCCGTGGCACTTAACACGAGGGAATTCCTTTTAATTGCTGCAGCTAGGAATTAACCAGGTAAAGGTGCTTCACAGGAAAAGAAGGCAGTCCAGTGTTTCCTCTTCAGCACTGCCCTTCACTAGTGACACACGGAGCTGCCATACCCTGCTCGGGAGGCACAGCAACACGACAGCACTTCCATAACACAACCCTCAGAGGTCAGTGGAAGGATCAGGACCTCAAGCAGAAGGGAAAAGCCCTGAAGGAGAACCAAGCAGGAGACAATTCTTCTTTGCATCATCCACTTAACTCTTCTTTTAGCAATTTCAAGGTTTTCCTTGGTGTTTAATCCCTTTCTTTTCTTTTAAAATTCAATAAGAGAAAGGTAAAAACAAAGAGGCATGAGTCCAAAAGCTGATGCTTGCACCAAAAGGTCAATCAATGCAGCCACAAATCCAGGAGTATCACTTTCATAAGTCAGTACATGCAAACATTCCTCATAATCTGTGTTACAGGTTAGGAATTACAGCTCATGAAACAAACGTGCTGATCGAGAAAATTGTCCCGTTTTCCCTGTAAGAGAAGGATATGAAATGTCATCTGCCCTTCCTTCCGAGTTAGAGAAGGGCTGATGCCAGGAAGCCAGAGGTAGGGGTACAGGAACTAACAGAGGATCTGACTGAGGTTTTCCTACAGTATTCTCAGGTACAGAGAGAAAGTAGCAAGCAGAATTTGGAAGTGGCCCAAGTGAATAAAACAAAGCTGATACAAGAGGAAGAGCTGGAATTATCACTTTTAGTGTCCTAACAGCAAGCGATAATGAACAATGAGAAGAACTACCTCTGAGGAACTGGCCTCAATTTACCCCACATTCACTTTCCTTTCTCTCCTTTGTCTATGGTATCTTGCTGAGATAGCAAGGAAAAGATAAAATGGACTGGACAGTAAATAACCTGCAGGAAAACACACAACAAATCTGTGAAAAGCAGGGATTACTCCTCCAAAGAATCACAGGAAGGGCTGTGGCAGACAAAGGAAGGTTTATGAGGAGAACATCTGAAAATTCAGCAACTATGAAATGGCATTAGAAAAGGAGACCAAAGATGCTGAAACAAGTAACTGGTCAAAAGGGATGG
This sequence comes from Bambusicola thoracicus, assembly GCA_002909625.1. Lineage (NCBI taxonomy): Eukaryota > Metazoa > Chordata > Aves > Galliformes > Phasianidae > Bambusicola > Bambusicola thoracicus. The sequence continues at coordinate 15,284 of PPHD01016784.1, forward strand.
CTTTTGGACCATAGTGGTAATGACCTACTGCTCTCTTTGCCAAACTGAGGAGGGAAAAGAAGGAAATTTGAGCAAGTAATGAACAGCAGGAACTGAAGGTGCTGAA